>JARFOD010110645.1:0-15486 GCA_031763545.1 Mopalia muscosa
GTGCATACTTTTCACATATATTTAATAATTTATTCAGAGCCGGTGCAGATGGAGCAATTAAGCTCATGTCATCTGCAGCTGATGTAGCTTTTCGTGCATCAAGAAAACATACATAAATCGGACTGCCATTTGATAGATAGTGAGAAATAACTTCCTTAAACACAAAAAGATACATGTCCGTAAAGTGTGTTTTTTTTTTAACCCAAACTGGTTATCGGCTAAAGTAATAAATTGACAACGAGTAAGCATAACACGCTCAAGGGTTTTAGACAATATTGTATGAAACCAGGTTGGGTTAACTCGACAGACACTTGTTTAACTTGTATAGATCTACGGCTGGGCAGCGATATAGGGACAACGTTGTGAAAGGTCCTTATTTTGAGATAATATGTCCCGGTTAGGAAATAATAAATCCTAAGTAGGAACCTATTGCACGGCTGCAATAGGTTCTTTTCGGAAGAAGATAGGACCCTTTCTAAAAAGAATTTATCCTTGACAAGGGATTAAATATCTCAACCGCTAGACGCAATTCTCAATCGAGATACATAACGTCCCAATCGGCAGCCATAGCCCAGCGTGGAAAACTAGTGGAAGTATTGTCGATGTCTTTAACAAGTTATGTTTCTACTAGCCGAATGAATAGGGCCAAGTCTTCCGTCTAAACCACACGGGCCTATCTCAACCCATGGTGAAGGTTGGAAATTGTTCCGTCGCTATCACCGGCCTCTCAAAAAATATAAATGATTTTCTCTCATTTTTTTTTTTTTTGATACAAAAGTCACAATGATCTAACTCTTTCTTTCTTTCTTGACGTTTAAATATTTTTTATTTGAGTTTCTCGACGGAGTTGACACGTATAAGTTATCTCCCTTTGCAATAATAAGATTAAAAACAGTCAGAAAACAAATATTGCAAGTAGTTAAAATAATAGTCATTGTTTTCAGTGTAGCTAAAAGAAATCAGAGAAAAATAAAATATATGTTTTGAGAGGCCGGCGATAGCGGCGGATCAATTTTCAACTTTCACCACGGGTTCAGATAGGCGGAATTAGCCCAATACTTTGTGCTATGTTTCTACGGGATATACACAAGAATAGTAGACATCGTGAAGAGCCAGTTCGTCGTGGGAGTGACTTTTACTGAAACGCTTTCAGTAAAGGAAGAGGGTGTAATTCTGAAATATTGACATCGAAAATGTTTTTGGACCCTCGAAGGAGTTGTCCATCCTTGAAGAACTGTCCATTAACATTTGTATAAAGTACTCGACTATGGTATTTACCACATTCTCCTTTAATATGTGTTGTCATTTTGTAAGACTAATAATCACTTATGTAGCTTTCGTTAGACGATTGTAATAGCTCGGTTCCGAATTTCCTAAGCTGTTTCTAAAGTGTCTACGTGCAAGCACGTCGCGAAAAATTGTGTTTTACAGGGGCACACTCTATCATAATGGTGAATTAAGGAGGTAACAAAAATCGCCTCGGAGTACGAGCGATCACAAATTTCTAGCAAAACTGATGGTTAGCTGAACCATATATAACAACGGATTTGAAACTATAGTACATGTATATACTTAATAGATGAACGGATGATGTACATAGATATTTAATTTGGAAATGTAATCCCTTTTCTGCTGATGTTGAACGAATGTACAATAATTTGATAAATATTTGTTGAGTATTTCAAAGTTCACATATTTTTTTAATGCTGAGTATCTAAGATTTATAGCTGTCAGGTATGACAGGGGAAGTGTTCCAATATTAAATAAATTATATTTGTGTGAAAAAGTTAATATTTTTGTTTAAAACGTAATATATGCTTTAAAACTCTGCATTTGCATTCAACAAATTTATCGTGGCGCATATCATTTATAAATGGCTGAACCATTTGGATATCCCATAAAGCACTTTTGCAATAAATATATTTACGTTCGTTTTAAAGACAGAAAAAATCATGCATATAAATCCAAATAATCGCATACATATAAAAACTTTAACAGCAAATATATAAAAAATATTGCATATATATTTTAAATATAGAATATAAATAAAACTATAGACAATGAAAACTAAAAATTATGGAAACAAAATTTCTATTTTAAACAAAGAAAGTAAATATACAATATTGAAACACATGGCCTACCATAGTCAAGGCAGAAAGTAGCATAGGACTATTTATCAATGCAATGCAAGGGGAAGTAACTCTCATCAACAAACAGATTTAAACTATCCTGTTTTTGGGTGTAATGCTTTCAGATGGTTTGGTTTAAACAGTATTTATTTCCATAAAGAAAGGAAATTGGATTGGCGAACTGGCATGGCCTATATAAACGTCGTTTGGTGTCATAATTCGATAAATACGTTCGTTGTGTGTTTGGGTCCTGTGGCAACTGCCCGCATGCACAGCGACAGACGCTCCTACGAACATTGCACTGGGGCCATTTATCCTGGGAAAAAGTGCAGGCACCAGTGACATTTACTCTGATTAGATGCGAACACGTATCTCGTTAAATTGAATATACAGTCAGATGCGAATTCGTATCTTATTGACATATACACACAGTCAATCGAGACACGACCTTACGCAGTTCGTATCCTTTAAAAATAAATCCTGCCTTTGAATAAAAAATAATATTGAATCTATGTGGCCTCTAGCCTGCCCGTTGAATACTCACCAAGGGGCGGTTCCCAACTTGAAGACACCCAGGCATGTCCCACCAACCTATTCTCAATTCGGGAAGACATTTTTAAATTGACCAAAAGCGGGTAAGGTACTGCTGTGAAATCATTGATTTTGTCGTGAAAATGGACGTCATTTTGTATTTGAATGGATTGATCTAACCCACAGGTGTTTGAGGAAGACAACGAAATGGAGTTACGGTCATATTAATTGTATATATTGGAAGGTCAAGTACAGATATATGATACCGTTCGCTTAACTCTAAAGGTTAGGAAGACTCCTGGGAGGCAGCTAGTATCCAGTTAACATATTTGGTGACATTTGTTTGGGCGACAGTTGCTGCCACGAAATTTGCTGTACGGAGTTGCTAATGAACATAGCGAGAGATGTGTAATATTAATGACATTCGGATATTTAGATAAATACTGCCGGTATATTTAGATACTGTTTCTTTCAAGTTGAGCTAATTGATGGCTTCCCAATCAACATTGCTATACAGGGCCAATGCTGGTTTATAAACGGCTCATAACGGATCGTACCGGCAAATGTTTACTGTACTGAACCAATACCGGACCAGTGCCGGCTTGCCTTTAACCTACCGTCTTTGAAATTTTCATCAATGGGCCGACACTGGCCCAATTTGGAAAACTTAATGTTATACAACCGATACTGGCCCATTAAAATATGTATGGACATTGGACCAGTACTAAATAAACTAAATTGGACCTGTAATGGCAAATTTAAGGATTGCCAGTATCATTTTACCGTTATTGTCCAGATACCGGCCCGGTTAGGCATTGCGATTGTTGGTCCTGTACTGGATTTGCATACACCGCCAATAGGTTAGTAAGGTACCGACCTATTAATGGGCCAGTACAAAAAACCAAATAGCCCGTTACCGACCCGGTAAAGATACAGACCCGATACTGGCCCGACACTGAACCAGTAAACTGGTGCTATTGCAGGATTCTAATACTGGCCCAGTATCAGATTTCCACAAGTGGGTCTGTACTGGCTGTGTGGCGTACAATACCGGCTTGATACAGTTGGCACGGTACAGGGCCAATTCCACGCCGCTGTGCAAATCTGTGAAAACCCGTATTGGCCCGATACGACTTACCGGAGTCCCCCTTTAATGGCCCGTTAAAAATAGGGTTAAAGGGCCATTACTGGTCCGATACACAAATGTTGATTGGGTTTATAGTTTGAAGACGAAGTTCAGGGTGTGTTGCGACAAATGGTATAGATGTTTATTTTTTCGGGTTCTTTGTTTTCTCTGTAATTCCAAGCAGTAGAATTGTGTAGACATTTGATTTGGAAAAGCTCCTTTTTATCTCTCGATGTTAAATCAGTATGCAATTATTTGATAAGTAACTTTTGGGTTTTTCCAAATTCACATATGTTAAATCCTAATAGGGAATAGCGGGCGGTTGGAGGGAGCTTCATGTTGTCCTGGTGCTCTCAGAGCTACAGGGGAACAGGAAGCCGATCTGTACGTGGTGTCTGTATTGCGTCCAGTTGTTGTCGCCCTGTATTTGTCCCGTCTTGTCTTTGTTTGTTGCCGGTGGTGTCGAGGGTGGTTTCCTCCACCCATTGGGCGGACACGTCGTCATATAAGTGAAATACCCTTAAGTACGACGTTAAACCCCAATCAAACAAACAAACAAATAATAGGGAATAGTATACTACAATTTATTTGTTCATACAAAACAAAGGGAAATAACTCTCAACGACAAATATTTAATCGATTCCTTTTGTGAGGTCATAAATTCATGTAGATGCAGAGTCCTGTATCTCTAAAAGTATACCATACAGCGTAGCCTTTTTTTTAGAGTTGGAGGGCTTATAGCTGTGTCATTTCAAGTTTTGTTACTTACCGGTCCAGTATTATTTGATATACTGAACTTTATGACACATTCAAAATGCAAAACGAGACCTGAAAATCGCACATACGCCTAGCTAAAAATACGAAAAAAAAGTTTCAGGTATCTGTTGCTAACCGCCATTTTTCTCTTCCTCTCTTCCTCCTTGACTGTAGACTTTAAATTTAAGTAAAAAGTCCTGTGACTTCCGCCTTTAAGTCATACTTTACCTAATACAGAATTTATTCGTTTGTAATATTAAATCTTTAATAAGCGGTTAAGTCTCTTTAATTGTAGATTTAAGCCGTATTTCAAAGCCTTATGAATTGGAGCCTTCAAATTCAGTAGCTAATATACAGATGATGTCATAATTCGATAAATCTTTCGGCGTGACTTTTACTCATCCTCATCAAGTGCGCAGCGCCTAATGTTCTGATGCGCATTGTTTTGTTGCAGTTTATCCTGGGTTATCCTGGGAGCCAAGATCTAGACACATGTGTATTAACCTTGGCACATTAGAAAACTCTATCGTGTTTTCGGAGTCGACGTAGGGTACCTATAGGCCTACTCTTGTCCCATATGCTTGGGGTTTTCCATCGGACAATGCATGGAATAAGCCGATTTAACGACAGTAGGAGTCTTCAAGCGATGGAAAAATAATGACGGAAAGCAGGGCTTGATATTTTAAGTCTGATTTTGTAACAATCAAGTACCATTTAGTCTGTCAACGCAGATTGCATTGGGGTGTACGCGAGGCGTGGGGGTGAGACGGGGACGATTTCAACCAAATGTCGGAGTCTGAAGATGTTTGAAAACCACTATCAAAATAAATACACATGACTGCTGTGTGATAAATCGTCACTGATAGGCTGAGCTTCCCACAAATGGCCACGATTTTGGGTGTATTCTGCCATTAGGAATCCAGCATTTCTTCAATTAAAAGGCTACATACAAATTCGGGGACATTTGATCTGGCTACATTTGCTGTACCGAGTTGCTAAAGTAGCAAGAGATGATATTTCTGACATGTCTTAGAATCTCGAATTAGGCGAATTTGTACTTCAATTAGATTTGCTTGTTTGTTTGTTTGATAGATTGGGTTTCACTAATATGACGAAAAAAAATCCATTTCACACTGTTCCTTGCCTAAATACTTGCGGACCGTACAAATGTACAGAAAAAAGAAATGATACCTATATAGCTCATTCAACTCATTTTAAGATTTGTTAAATTCAGCGACGTTAATCGTAATTATATGATCTAGTTTGATATAGTATTCTCATCGTTAAACTTGCTTATAGATTAACTTTAAATAAGAGATGTAGGGGGACCAGACGTACAGATCCACTCTCCTGCGGGTACGCTTTAATTAGACCACTCCGCCCTGGGGAACACATTTTGGTGATTAATTGATTGGTTGGTTGGTTGGGTGGTCGTTCGCGGACGAAAGGACGGACGGACGGAAGGATGGATGGAATGATTGTTTGAACGATTTATTGATTGCTTGGCCGTTGTTCAGCCGCTTGATGTTTAACGTCTTTTCAAGAATAGCTCACTGATCATGAGTACGGTATAGTGTGTTCCTAAAGTACTTGTAGCACAGCTGTACCGTTCACATGATCGAGTCCGTCTGTCGACCCTCAGGTATACGAGGGCCACAACATGTGGCTGCGACAATCGCGGGGTGGTTTTTATGAGGTTTCCTCTCGGCTTTCCACCGTAATAAGGCAAGGAGCAGTGTGCATCGTCATATAGGCGAAATACCATTCTAAACGACGTTAAACACAAATCAAACAAACTAAGTGAAGACAACATTACGCTTCAGACAAACTCCCACTAATGAAGCGGGCTAAACCTTAGCACAGTGTAGATCTATATGGCTAATTCCTCCGTTTTAGCCCTAAAATAAGCTTATATGCTTTGAGAGACCGGCGATAGCGGCGGATCATTTTTAACGTCCATCACGGGTTGAGATAGGCTAAGACGAAGGAAATATAGCCCTTACATTGTGCTATATCTGAACAGCTCTTCACGAGGTGGAGCTCTACTTTTAGTCACAGTTCCAAATTGAAAATGTGTAGGCCTAATATCAATATAAAACGGATTTTTTTGTTTAAATATAAGAACAAATTTGTTAGTATCTTTAAAACGGAATTGCAATGAACTATAGCTGAATCACATCGATGCCAAGTCCCTGGGTATTACTATTTATACAACTGTAAGTTTCCTTGTGACGACGGCACAATTTTCGAGTATTTCCGAATATCGCTGCATACAAAATGGTCCTGGTTTGTGACCACTCAGCCGTGGAGTCATGGAGCTAAGACGGCGACTGTTTTAATGAAATGGTGCGATGCAAGGGATTCTGTTCGGATGCAGTTACCTCCCTTTAACCTTCAGTCTGTGGAGGCGCTTTCTCACTGAAGTTTCGGCTAAAAAATGGCGACCATGTAATGACACTACGCACGGGAGGTTTACTTTAGTCGGAGTTATTTGCGATGTCCCGCTTGGCAGATTACTTTGCCGTGGTAGGATATGACCATGAAAATGACCGTAAGTATATCAGCGTCTTAAGTCAATTATTTGATTTATTTCAGAGAAATAAGCAGCCGAAATCTGCACAGTTGCACTCTTTCGATTTGTGAATGGCTTCCTAACTAAAGTCAGTAACTGGGTTGGAATAGCATCGATTCTTCTCTACTGACAAATTTAGGATGTCTGGCAATTTTTACATTCCTAGGTCGCGTTGCTAAGGGAAGCTATCCCATAGTATTCTTATGGTAGCTTCGTACACTGCTTGATTATTATCATTTAATTCGATTACATTTACATTCTGTTTGCAACTGCGGACTTGTCATGAAGTCTTATCAGGACCAGGCAACTGTACGGTACACCATACAGTAAATATTCTTGTTATTTCATTTCTTCGTGATTGCTGATTATTGTTGGATACCCTTTAACTGAAGCCTTTAACCTGGAAAATGTGTTTATTACATAAAAATGATGGGTTTCTTTGACTTCAATGATAACAGCTTTTTTCATAAATCATTCTTCATAGCAATAAGTTATACCTGACAACTGTCAACATTCAATACAATACTCTGAACTTTGTCAACACATTTAATTTTTTTTAAAAACAGTATTTAAGTGGCTCAATATGGCTGCTTCTTGTTGAGAATTCTCTTTCTCTGACACATAAATAATGCATATTATAAAATGTGATAAATAAGCTTATTTAAAATTTATGTACAAACTTGTAAACCTACTGTGAAATATATGTGTAAACAGATCATTCCCTCTGTGTCTACTGATGTAGTAAAACCCGCATTTCAATTGTTAATACAACTTTTCAAATTTCAAGAATTCAAAATAAAAGATGTCCAGTCCAAGTCTGCTGTCAAAAAAGTATAAATATTTTAATGTACAGGCTCATCATGATTCACTAAAAATATGGAAAAAGCATACATATGAAAGAACAGAATTATAAACCTGAATGGTTAGAAGCACAATATAATGATTATTATCATAATTGTTATTTCATCAAATTCCTTTTCTTGTGTTAAAAGAAATCAGTTATATTACTGTGACTAAGCAAATGTGTTTTGATTTTGATAAATAAACAAAGTAATTGTATGTATAAATAACAGAATAACTTACATTCATGCAGCACATGTTGGCTTTTTACTTATTTATATTTGTAAGGTAACAGTCATTATTGTAAATTGTTCAATGATAAGAAGATGTCGGTGAAGAGCCATGTATAGGCATGCGGTGCTTCAAACATCAGTGTACTAACTGTGGCATGTGTAACAGGCCAGTCAGTCAGTGAACCAGCACTGCAGACATGGTGTCAGTCTGACAATGGAATGGATTGTGGCTCTGTGGTACAGGGTTATTATGTCAGTATAACCTGGGCTGGCAGACTCACCGGCCCAATGGATCAATAAGTACAGTCACTCTGTCAACAGTTTCCCATTTACCATCACCAATAGTTTACACCATGTCATTGTTGGCAAATGTTGATACTTGTAATGAATAATTTAGGACAGAGATAGACCATAAATATGTAATCCGTTCTCATTTTATGCTGCTGTGATTTGTCCAGTTTCTATCAGTGCATTGATTTTCATGGTTGAATTTTCATGTAGATCATATGTCATCAGTTGTTGGCTGTTGCCATTGAAGTGTGTTTTCAATTCTGCATCCAATTTTTTCATTTGAAAAAAATGTAGCTATAAGCTTACTGCAGTGCTTACTACGAAGCCTAGGTTTACATAATAATGCTAAATTTCGTTAGTAGGCTACTTTTGTTGTACACGTAACCTACAGACATAGTCTAATCTGTGTTTTGGAGAATTATATTTCAATTCATTGGCAATGAATTTGGTAATATAGGCTCATTGCTTTAAAACCTACATTTCCTGTTATCGGTTATAGTCCAGTACTGATAACTTAAATTCTTCCAATATTTTTAATACTGATTGCAAATGCTTTTGTTAATATAACTGCAGATATCAAAGACACATGTGCCATTTTTAATATCACATTTAATGTGCCATTTTCTACAAGATTTAATTATTTTTCCAGTATAATTAGCTAGTTTTAATAGCTGCTAATTGTTGTGTTCTAGCCATCTGTCATCAAGTCTATGTCAAGTGACAGAGTTTTGAAAACTGACCTCAGCCACTTGACATTTAATTGCACTAGACAAACTTTGACCTTCTCATCTGGCATGCATGTGGCTCATATTATACCTTTCATTTTTCATACTGTTCTTGATGTTTGTCTTGAAACAAAACTTTTGTAACATAAATTGCTGAAAACTGTGGATGATAGCTTGTCTCCTTTTAGGATTTAGAGTATTCATTATGAAATTATGTATTTTTATTAGCCATCTCTGTCCGAAGGCCTAGTAGGCTGGTTGGAATGGCGATAGGTTCAGATATCGTCAATCTGCTGTTTCATTGGAGGGAGGTATGGGACCTCTCCTGTTACCCTGGAGTTCTCAAAGCACTTCCATTTTATGGTAACTGGTTAATGATTGTGTTTCTGACTTTTGTACACAGTCTTAGTAAGAGACGCACCCACCTGTCGTTTGGGACACCCAGATTTCTAAAAATTATTAAAATAACAGATAGAAATTCTGAAATTTTAAATGGTAAAGTAGGAGAATTGAAAATAAGCTGAGCGATGCAATGCTGTCTTTAAATTGGAGGAAGATTAATTTTTTAAAATGCATGTAGCGAAATACTTTATATTTATAAATGCTAGTGTCAATGTCAGCGATTGTTGGAGCACTCCAACTGTATCAAAAAGTGAAAATCCCTTGAGCCTGGGTTTTGGCATACAATACCAGTCAATTATTAATTGTACTACATTTTACTTTTGTAGTTTAATTTTAATAATTCATGATGTTGACATAAACAGGTACTCAACATCGGAAGAACATTCAATATCATAACGATTAAACATTCAACATTTTATGGTTGTGTTTTTATGATTTTTTATTTGTGGAATACACTGCTGATTATGAATACACAATGAAATGAGCTTATTAAACATGACTTAAATGCCAACCAGTCAACCAACCAATCAATCAATCGATTTGTAACATGTCTTTGGGATATGTATTTAATGGTGACTAACTGATAAACGGTGACATTATATATTTAGATACTTCTATCAGGTTGTTAGTTTAATTACCTGCACTGTACTTATGATATGCTATAAATAATAATATACATGTTTGTAAGAAGGTTTTTTTTAACCTTAAGTAGTGCAAGTATTGAATAAGATAATCAGGGTAAGTACATCATGTAATAATGATTGTGTCTTATCAGTCAGGCCATCTGCCATTCAATATATGCACTCCTTAGATAAAAAGTCCAATCAAGGGGAATTGAGAGGTAAACTATAAATAACAACAGCTATACTAAACCTTATAAAATAGAAATACAGTACAATATTAACATACCTGTGTATGTTTGGCAGGGGGTTTGATTTGGTCATACATTATTCAAAACAGATGTTAATTTAAACATGAGGATTTCATTAGGATGGGCCTGAATTCTACAATCAATAGGTTATATTGAGGCAGACTTTAAAGCTTTATTATTCAGAGGCTGAAGATAAATAGCATTAACATTCCAGTATAGTTGAATTTGAATGTCTACTAGTAAATTACTACTGACATGTCTTGTTTAATATTTAGTAATGCTCCTAATAATTTTAACTTTAGACATGACTTAAAAAGTCTTTGTCATCTTCAGAGGGTCATCAGCATTATTGACTAAATGGCTCGAAATAACCTGAATACACGATTACTGGTAGATCAGCATTAATCATTGAAATTTAAAAAATAACAAAATAAACAAATCTAAAAAACAAGAACAACATGTTGTCAGAAGTCTTGATAGACTTTTGATATTATTTAGTCTATAGTTGTAAAGAAGTAGTATATATAATATTCTAATAATTTTCATATTTTTAAATGCCACTGTAACCTAAATTTGAGGAGTTTCTTTAATTTCTTATAACAGGAGTAAACTTACATCTAAATGAGAAAGTTCCAATCCCAAGAAGTAAAGTTTTTTTAACACTGCTTTCCTTTAATGTGTTTTTAGCTTTTTAATGGTCAATATGTATATTCATTATTTATTTAATTAAGTTTAAGTTTCAATATTTTATTCAATGGTCGTGACATAAAACATAATTGAATCAGTTAGTTTTCTCCCTACAGGTTTATACTTGATATGATAGTCTGACAGTAACATAATCAAGCTGAGTTTAATCTTGAAATCATTCACTAAATACCGGTACTTAGTGAAGTCTTTAGAGTCTTCCTATTTCTCTGTAATTTACTTCATATATTGTTGTATACAGTACAACAGTTTGCTGACATATGATCTACAGTATTGTACATGCATTTCCAGGAACGCCAAAAATAGAAAAAGGTCAATTATAAATGAACTGTATTGACTGATTTTTCTATTCATGCAGTCCCACACATCTCTTGACGTTCAGAATTGCCCATAAAGGCAATTAGCAACCCTCTTGTAACTCTTGTTGTTAATACATGGATCGGAAGATTGCTGTTTAAATGTTGTGCTAAATGTTTGGTTTTATTTTTTTATTTCTTTATACATGTAACTGTTACCTGTTGGTCCACTGAACTTCAGTAACAGTCGTGTAAATCAGATGGTTTTCATGAGATGTGACCAGGGGCTTAGCCAGAAATCAGAAGTAGGGTGTCCAAAATTGTCATTTTGCTTCATTCGAGGTTTCCTCCCAGTTTTCACCTTAATAAGGCTGTGTACACTGTGAAGTGGACAATCTCCGTCATATAAGTGAAATACTCTAGAGTATGACGTTAAGCACCAATCAAACAAACAAACAAATGTATCTCAACTCGACTTCTTCTTCAGTTAATCGCATTTGTGATTTGACTTTATTGCATGTGCAACAATACCTTATTAAGTTAAGTACATGTACCATAAAGTAAGCTTACAGCGAGAAAGTTCAATTAAGTAAATGAGGAAACAGCCAACATAAATAAAGATACATTTATCCTGATACTAATAAAGTAAATGCCATCATGAATTCATTTTGAACCTACCTTTATGTACAATACTTCACCTCAAATTTCCTTTGTATAAAAGGCAAAGCCAAGAATAGTGAAAATAGATAAACTGTTGTCATAGAAATGAAATACATGTACCCTTGAATACTATGTTAAACTCCTATCAAACAAACATAAACAGAAAATATAATGAAAGCCTACATGTACTTGTGTATATTTTATTTCATAATTTCATGTCACTTGCATTCACTTTCAGTGAAAACTGCTGTGTATGTTATTATTATTGTTGCACAGTTTCCACTGATTATCATTTGACCTTGCCTATAGGGATTACTGGTCAGAGGTCAAACTTTGGGTAATCCATATCTACTGCTTGGGAACACACCAGGGAATCATATCACTAGTCTATATGAACATACATACATACATGCATGACAATAACTACCAGTCCAAGCCTTTAACCCCCCAGGCCCTACAAATGCATCAGTTCCTAGAATAACCCTTGAGGTGTAACTTGAGATTATAGACTTGTGAAAGCTAACTTCTCACACTGATTATATATACTGTCAATCTCTGGCCAGGAAGGGAATATTGAATAGTGTGGGTGTTCATACTCTGCACTGTGGGAAATTTACTTCTGCTTTCCTGTGTCCATACATATTAATTAGGAATTGACTCGGGTTGGTGTACAGTTCATGTATGAGAGTGAACATGATGTGTGTCCCACTCACTTCAACTTACATGTACCTGCCCTCTGTTTAAATAAGCATAGATCTGGAATTTAAACTTTTATATTTATTATACATCATGTCATGTGTAGTCAGTGTAGACATCACTTGTGTACACTAAAGATCGTTTGTGCACAGTAAATTTAAAATTTAAAGTTGATTTTTAAAACAAATGCACAATGTGCAAAATTATATAGTGTACATCAACAACAACAACATCAGGGAACCAAAAATAACATGATATTTGCTACATGTAATTTTAACCATCATTTTGTAATTTCAACCATCATCCAAAATGTTCTATCTTTAAAGTTTCAGAATGAAGTGTAAATGACATACACACATTTGTAGTTGATGTCGAGCTCTGTTTTTTGTTAATAAATGTAACATGTTTACCGGTACTCGCTTTAATGTACCTAGAAAAACAACTTTCAACATAACCCTCACTGATTTCGATGCTAACTGCACAGTTTTTAAAATGCACTTTACAGAATATCGGTTATCCCGTAGTTTTTAATGGTTGTTTGGAGATATTTCTTGCTTAGGTTTATTACAAATCCAAATTTACTAAATTTATTACAGCATTTTTGTCTTGTGATTTGTGATCTTGTGATTTTGTTGCGCAATTCTATGTTGCTTATGTTGTCAAAAGGTGTTTCCCTTCTGTGTGCATCTGCTTGGCTGTAACACCTTCAAATGAGATAAATACACGTAACTCTCATTAAGACGTAAAATCCCACTCAAACAAACTACTGTACATGTAAATGTCATATATATATCGAAGTACTGCCTCAATTGTTGGTTATATTGTCACTTGTCGTTTGATGAAACCCTTGCACTTTGTGACAGTTTGTGGCAGTGTAATTGTAACTAAGCTTCAAAGTCCTTGTATCTGATCTGAGTGTTCTCTCAATGTTCTAAGTCCATGTGTACTTATATCATACATGTATTATTATCAGATGTGTTTTTTGAAGACAGTTTAATTGGATCAAGCTGACTCTGTAATACGGTGGTTTTATCTGCGTTCCACTGGCACAACCTTAAAGTGAGTGATGGAATTATGAGTATGGATTCATCATTGAAAAACAATTGATAAAGTTATAGTACATCTACATAAAATTATCAAAGATTTGTTTTTGTACATTGGTTGCCATGATTGCATGTCAGTAAATCTGTGTTGCATGTCTGTTGTTTAAAGCTGTGTAGAGTTCATTTCCATTCAATCAATGTTTGACACATCCTACATGTATACGGTACATGTAGGGGTTAAGTGGAATATTGCTCATTACACATGTCATGTACATATGCAGACCATTTGACATGCAATTTTCTGGGTCAGTGTACCTCATACACATGTTATTATGACCTTTTCTGTGACCACTGCCATAGACAGCAGTTTGGTATCATCTGCAAATAAAAATACACATACAGGAGTTTCCTAGCATTCCATTTTTACCATTTTCCCGATAGTCTAGACTCTATGGCAGTATATTTTGAACAACATAGGTCATCATACATATGTGGAGGATCATGCATTTATTTTTTTTGTCATAACAGCATAAATATATAAGAGTATTCTGTGCTAATGCAGAACATGTTTAATAGGTGGATGTTCATTAGGGTTTACTGTTGGACGCTCCCATGGTTAAATTAAGTTATGAGCTGTCTATTAAGTAGACTACTGACCCCTGCATTTATTTGTACTGCCTAAAAAAGTGAGGTTACTTTTTAAACTGCTCTTTAATGTAAAAAAGGGAACTTTTCCAGTTTCTGTATCATAAATTAATCATTAATGTAAGGTCGTTGGATGAACACTGCAGTCCAGGTCAAGATCATCAAAGCCAATAGCCCAAGATAAGAAAAACCCTGTCACCATCCAATTGGACAGTCTGGATTGAATAATTGGTTCGTTTGGGCACCCTGTTTTAGGAAACTTCTACATGCAGGGAAACTGTAAAAAAAAAAAAAATACCCTGTACTATGAAGCAATGTCAAAAGTCCTTTTTTAAAAGAAAAAAAATAAGCTTAGTAAGCCTTACACATGGCAATTTTGATTACAAAAATTGCATAATTTACTTCCAAATTTTCAGAAAACTTCACACACTTGTTTACTTTGTGACTCTTGCATTCATAAATTCATAATGCAAATCAAGACAAATCTATGGAATTTAATTGTCAATCCTTAGGCTGGGCAGCTGTAGTAGGTTACTGTTTTTGGTTTAAAGTTTATGGTATAGTTGTTGGATGTTAGGAATGTTAGTAGATTGAGCCCTATCTAATCTGACTGCTTATAAAGCCACTGTCTGTCTAATGTGATTATACACAGCAGTAGTCTGATGTACATCATGTGTTGGCTTGGTACTGTAAATATTCTCAAAATTTAAAGCGAAACAAACAACTGTGTCTGTAACATGGTTAAAATGTCTTAAGTTTATGTAGTTTGACAATCACTTGTTACCAATACCATACAATATTTGTCCTATAGGCTATACATGTAGCTGATCACACATCAGGTTAAAAGGGGAGAGCCCCGTGAGGGAGCGGGTGGGCCATGGCCCTGCGGAATACTCCCTCGGCTTCCTCAGTCGATCGTAAGAGGCGAGAAAAGAGGTTGCTTTCTGTTGCCCTGGTGTTCACAG
>JARFOD010110656.1:0-13333 GCA_031763545.1 Mopalia muscosa
CTACAGGAGAGCACACACAGATTGGTGTCTTGTTATCCCTTTGCTACAGGAGAGCACACACAGATTGGTGTCTTGTTGTCCCTTTGCTACAAGAGATCACAAACACATTAATGTCGTGTTGTCCCTTTGCTACAAGAGATCACAAACACATTGGTGTCTTGTTGTCCCTTTGCTACAATAGGTCACAAACACATTGGTGTCTTGTTGTCCCTTTGCTACAGGAGATCACAAACACATTGGTGTCTTGTTGTCCCTTTGCTACAAGAAATCACAAACACATTGGTGTCTTGTTGTCCCTGTGCTACAAGAGATCACAAACACACTGGTGTCTTGTTGTCCCTTTGCTACAAGAGATACAAACACATTGGTGTCTTGTTGTCTCTTTGCTACAGGAGAGCACACACAGATTGGTGTCTTGTTATCCCTTTGCTACAAGAGAGCACAAACAGATTGGTGTCTTGTTGTGCATTCACTACAGGAGCACTGGGTTTTATAAGGAAGCTTCCACCAACCATCAGTGACTTGTTTCTTTCAATAGGGCTTTTTCATAAAATTATATCACAATGGCATATATCACTATATTGAGTGTTTCTTCTGTACTCTATACATGTACATGCAGTTAGGCATCTTTTCAATGTACATGTACTCATGGGACAGAACTCCATCAAGATAGGTAAAGCAAACCACCCTTGGTATCGTTAAAATTACAAATTACAAGACAAGCACAGGATATATACCATGCCATGAGACTACGGTAGGCATATTGAGATGTGCTTCCTGATGCTGATTAATTAGCTTTGACCAGTCTGAAATCCACAGAAGCTGTCAAAATTTGAGGATGACCAGTAAATATACTCACAATGTTGCTGAAGAATACATGTTGGGTAGGTAATTGCGCCAGTTGAAAGACAGACAGTGTTTTTCTATAAGCTTACATCTACTTTCTGATTGGCTTGGCTCAACATCAGACCCTACAGAGTCTTCATCCAACACATGATCTGACACGTCTTCAGGTACTTTGACTTTACTTTCTGACAGACTTGGCTCAATACCAGATTCTTCAGAGTCTTTAACCGGACCGTGAGCTGACAAATCTTCTTCTAGTTCTTCTTTACTTTCTGACAGGCTTGGATCAATACCAGATTCTTCAAAGTCTTTAACCGGACCATGAGCTGACAATTCTTCATCTAGTTTTTCTTTACTTTCTGACAGACTTGGCTCAATACCAGATTCTTCAGAGTCTTTATCTGGACCATGAGCTGACAATTCTTCATCTAGTTTTTCTTTACTTTCTGACAGGCTTGGCTCAATACCAGATTCTTCAGAGTCTTTAACCAGACCATGAGCTGACAATTCTTCTTCTAGTTTTTCTTTACTTTCTGATTGGCTTGGATTAACAGCAACCCCTAAAGATTCTTTATCTGAACCATTAGCTGGCAATTCTTTACTTAGTTTTTCCTTACTTTCTGATTGGCTTGGATCAATATCAGCCCCTAGAGAGTATTTTACCAAAGATCCATGAGCTGACAATTCTCTCCTTGGTTTCTCTTTACTTTTGGATTGGCTGGGCTCAATATCAGCCCTTTCAGAGTCTTTATCTAACACATCCTCTGCTTCACCTTCCCTCAACCCCCTTGTCACTGCCTCAGCCGTAGTTTTTCTTCCACTTGTAAATCTAGTCAATCTTTTTGTCAGCTCTGTTTTTAGCTTGGATGTTTTTCTAAAGTTCATTGTGTTGACATTCTTCTTTCCTCCACCAGCACATTTTCACCTTGGTTAAAACAAAATTGAATGTTAAATTAATTTCTTGAAAAGCAACTTAAAGCAGATAAGGATAGGCTCATATCCAGACAAGTTAAGGACACAGAAAATAACCATTGGGTAGCAGAGGATTTGATACACTTTTTCATCAGGAATATCCTGATGAAATATGACTTACGCAGTGATCACGCAGGGTTAACACAGGATGAATCAAAATGGACAACAACAACAACATCATAATAAAATTTTCCCACAGAATTCAAGTTGACAGACAAGTTAGTGAACAAAGAAATGATACTTCCTAGCAGGCACAAGTCACTAAACTCATGCGGTTTACTGGTGGTATATTGGAAAAGTGGTGGAGCCACTAGAAAATCACATAAATACCATGTGGATAATATCTGTGGCTGGATCAACCAGAAAACCATGAGAATACCACGGTACTTGGTACTTGGTTAATTTGTCGTCAATGGAAGCACCATAAAACATGTAAATACCACACTGTTTAAAACGATGTGAATACAGCGTGATTAATGTTATACATGTATGAATGGAAGCACCATAAAACATGTAAATACCACACTGTTTAAAACGATGTGAATAAAGCGTGATTAATGTTATACATGTATGAATGGAACTGCCATAAAAGCATGTGATTACCACTGTATTAATTTGTGTGAATGTTACTAATGTGAAACCATGTGAATACCACATGGTTATTTTGCCCTGAATAGAACCAACGTTAATCATATTAATATGCAGGTATCACCTGCGTAGCCCCTGCAGTATCGGATCACAATACATACATATTTAACACATTTCTCGATTGTAGAATAAATATTCCATGATCAGCTTCCTAGTGTTCCGACATGAGGTGACGGTGTATAAGCCATCTTGATTATGCTGCTTATTTATATCTGAGGGATTGTTCTGACTTCTACTATGACTCCAGCAGCAGTTGACATTACTTGAACTATTTACACATTGGTTATTTTCCAAGTCAAAATAATTGCAAAACATGAGTTACATTAGTCTTTTTCATTTATGCTTTCCTTACGGCGTAACCATCATGCATAGAATTAATTTACCCCATCAACATTTTTTGAAACTGCTGACCAAAGACACCCATTATCTATGTTAGTATACAAAATCTTACATCCAGGGTTGGGTCCAATTACAATTGTAATTGTAGTTGAGTAATTCATTTACCATTATAGTGTAATTGGTAATCATAATTGTAATTGGACTTTTCTGATTTTGTTGTAATTGTAATCATAATTGTAATTGAGGTTGATGCAATTGTAATTGTAATCGTAATTGAAGTTTTTAAACTTTGTTGTAATTTTTATCATAATTGTAATTGGGGTTGATGTAATTGTAATCCTAATTTTTAAACTTTGTTGTAATTGTAATCATAATTGAACTTTTTAAACAGAATTGTAATTGTAATCATAATTGATGTTCATGTAATAGTAATGGTAATGGTAATTGAATTTTAAAACTTTGTTGTAATTGAGGTGCATTTGTCTCCATATTTAACTGTATCACATATACAGTTGTCATCAGTAGGAGATAATGTAAGTTTTAAAAGAAAATGTCATAAAGGGTCCACCATGCCGTACCTCACATTACTTTGGAGAAAAGTCATCCCAAATATCAAAAAAAATCACTCAGTATTCAATACATTACATGTAATTTACCCTCAACCAACAACATTTGAAGATATATAAATTTATATTTATATCACAAATAAAATGTAAAGAACAATTATTTTTCTTGAAGTTAAAGGGATCAATGTGCATATTAGCTCTCACAGAAATTAGTGTAGATTTTTGTATGTTGATCCACAGAAAGATTTGGAAAATAAAATTAACAAAAAAAGTACCATTAACCAAAAATGTATCAAAGACATTGCATACGCAGCAAAAACTATCCCGGTCATAGCAAGTTTCACAAGAGATATTACTGAGGTGCTGATCATAGCCTTGAGAACGGTACGGAAATGATAAAAAATTTGAAAACTCAGACTGGTTGCCTGGTTGGTTAACGGATGAGTCATTTGTTCGAGTCATTTGTTCGCGGGGAGACAAATTATTATTTGTGTGGGATAAGCTTATATTCCAATGTATGTTTTTAAATTGATACGTTATGATGAGTTATTGAACGGCAGAAGGTCGGCCACCATGGGACACAAATTTGACAGAGAGGCTCTCTAGGGTCAAAAATGACTTTCAATGAATTTTTTTTATAGGCTAAGTTGAACAATAATGTACCATGTTTGTAAAAAATAAAATATTGTGATCGTATAAAGAACGATTATAGGCTAATATGAAAAACATATAGCCCAACTACATGTATTTTCAATTGAATACAATCGATATACACTGCATATCTCACTAAAACTGTTAAGAGTAATAAAATGCCTTACAAAGCACCCTATATATTGCATATCACTACATGTATTTTCAATACAATCGATATACACTGCATATCGCACTAATACTGTTGAGAGTAATAAAACGCCTTACCAAGCAGCTAACTACCATTTATGCAATCACAAATTTGCAAAAAAAACACTTTTAACTTGTTGGCGCTATCCCTTCATTTTTTGTAGACAGAGTTTCATATTTTCTGATTGTTGTGCTTTAACATACACGTTTTGTACAAATGACACATTTGGGTCAAACTACACTTTTTGCATATAACGACTGTGTTCAACCCTTTTTTGTTGATACGAATGTGTGATGATCAGTCAACCAGCAGTACTCTGCATGAAGTATCACATGATCTTATTCCTGTCCAAGATATGCAGTCTGGAGAATCTCATTGGAGTGTAACAAGTAAGCTTACTTGTTGATTTACAGTGAAGGTAGCATGGAGATTTCAATTATTATCCTAGTCTTGTGCTTCAAAAACTTTTCGATAATCTTAAATTGTGATGTTGGACGTTCCTAAGCACTTGATTGTTTGTTTGTTTGTTTGATTGGTGTTTAACGCCGTACTCAAGGGTATTTCACTTATATATGACAATGGACACAAATACAGAACATCACAAACAAAGCTCTGCGAACACCAGGGCAACAGAAAGCAACCTCTTTTCTCACCTCTTACGATCGACCGAGGAAGCCGAGGGAGTATTCTACAGGCTCACCCACTCCCTCACGGGGCTACATCATGAAGAAGCCATTTTCATTTACCATGCATGTCATATTTAAGCTTACATGTAAATTGTACAATTGGCAGACATAATCAGTCTTTAACAGTTTTAACCAAAGAGTAAAGGTCATATTTTTCATTTTATATAAGTCAAACATGTTTGTTTGTTTCCATGATTTAGAGAGAGCTTCCTCCAACCTCCACTAGTCCACCAGCAAGTCAATTATCTAAAAAGGAGCCTAACTTTACAAAAACTCTATCAAAATCTGTACTAAACTCAATTTGGTCGGAACGTTTCCACAGCAAAGATGTAAAGAAACTCCAATATATTTATGTCCTTCCCCAATATTTGAAAACAGGTTTTTTGTTTTAAATTGTTAAAGTAAACTTTTTCAAAACCTATTAAAGCTCAGACTTGACCTGTAAGAAAAGCATACCAACTAAAGAGTTGTATCCATTGTAATGAAAACTGATCGAGTTACAGACAAACAGAAAAATACTTGCTATATGATATTATAACATTACCTGTTCATTTGTATCCGCAGAGGCATTTTCTCTATGTTTATTTCCACTAAATCGAATATCATCTCCTGGTTGCAGATCATTGATTTCGTTCAGATCTCTGAGATGTTGTAGATAGTCATAATCATCTTCATAAAAAACACCAAACTTTTTTTGCTCTGCAATGCGTGAATCGGTGTCCTGCTAAACAAAGGGTTTTTTACACAATTTTAGTCTGGTGACTACTATAAGAAGCACATTTTTTGCTCGCAATGCGTGAATCGGTGTCCTGCTAAACAAAGGGATTTTACACAATTTTAATCTTGTGACTACTATAAGAAGCACTTTTTTACTCTGCAATGCGTAAATTGGTGTCCTGCTAAACAAAGGGTTTTTTACACAATTTTAGTCTGGTGACTACTATAAGAAGCACTTTGTTTTGCTCTGCAATGCGTGAATCAGTTTCCTGCTAAACAAAGCATTTTTACACAATTTTAATCTAGGTGACTACTATAAGAAGCACTTTTTTTGCTTTGCGAAGCGTGAATTGGTGTCCTGCTAAACAAAGGGTTTTTTACACAATTTTAATCTTGTGACTACTATAAGAAGCATTTTTTTTGCTCTGCAATGCGTGAATCGGTGTCCTGCTAAACAAAGGGTTTTTACACAATTTTCAACTTGTGACTACTATATGAAGCACTTTTTTGGTTCTGCAATGCGTGATTCAGTGTCCTGCTAAAGAACAGGTTTTTACACAATTTTAAACTTGTGACTACTATAAGAAGCACTTTTTTGGTTCTGCAATGCGTGATTCAGTGTCCTGCTAAAGAAAAGGTTTTTACACAATTTTAAACTTGTGACTACTATAAGAAGCACTTTTTTGGTTCTGCAATGCGTGAATCAGTGTCCTGCTAAACAAAGGGATTTTACACAATTTTAAACTTGTGACTACTATAAGAAAAACTTTTTTGGTTCTGCAATGCATGAATCAGTGTCCTGCTAAACAAAGGGATTTTACACAATTTTAATCATGTGATTACTAAAGAAGGGTGGAAATGTTTAACATATTTTGTAAGACATTTTTCCAATTTTGTCCTGCAGGCTATTTAACATAATGTTAAATTCTGGGGATCTTTACAGGACAATCTAAAACTTTACTGGAAATGTCCTGCAAATGTATAGTTAGTTCCACCCCTGCTAAAATATACACTTTTTTTGCTCTGCAATACGTGATTTGGTAAATTGCTAAACAAAGGGTTTTTACACAAATCTAAACATGCAATTACTAAAATATACACACCTCCATGTATCATAAAATAGAAGGGTTGATAGGAGCCAAATTCTTACAAACCAAAATAAACAAAATTTACTATTTTTGCTTCAATATTATTTTTTTTTCCTTGAAAAGTTGAATATTTTCACCTTACAAATGGTGAATATTAAATATTTTTTTGCCAAATTGTATATTTTATCAAATCTATGCATAATGGGACAGCTTAATGGGGTGCAGATTTAACTATTTTTCCTCATTTAACAAAACATTTTTGATTAGTTTTGAAATAATTGTTTGGATAGAAATCCTTTGAAGGTGTATTTAGGAATACAAATGAAAGAGTTTCAGAATCAGAGCTGTGTTAATTTATTTAGTTAACCTGTTCTCCGCCTGCCTCCACAAAAACCCTCTGAGACGCTTCATCATCAGCCTGTAGAGGGTCCCGCTGACTTCTATGAACCAAATGAAAGGTCACTGCAGACTTTTTATCAATAAACTTCTTTCTTCTCGGCTACAAACAATACAAAACAATTACAAATAATATTCAAAAGCAATCTCCATCAAAACAAGACTGTTTTTTAATAAGTTAATAAACAATTTTTGATTGTTTGTTTGTTTGATTGGTGTTTAACGTCGTACTCAAAGGTATTTCACTTATATGACGACGGACACAAATATAGAACATTACAAACAAATCTGCTTCCCGTTACCCTTTAGCTCTGCGAACCCCAGGGCAACAGAAAGCAACCTCTTTTCTCGCCTCTTACGATTAAAGTCGAAACAAGTTAATTGGGATTGTAAAGGAGAGTATTAAATACAGACCACCAACAAAAAACAATGGTCTTCAATTATTGATTTTAAATTGTTCAAATTCACCTTACTACAAATCATTTGCTAATGATAGTCACGATAACCAACGATAAGTTGTCTTCCATAGCAGACTGGTATAAAAAGTGACGGAATTGTCTCTTCAATCTGGCAATATTTAATAGGTGTGATAAGAGAATGAGTGGCACGTTCATGTATATTTGAGACAATTGCCGGGTTAAAACGTCTGCTGTTGATAATTGTTAATCTGGGGCTTACAGAATAGCTCGCAAATACCTAATAAATAAGATTTGAGAAAAATTTTTAAAAAGCTTATCAACCAAAAAACTTATTACTTTCCATTTATTGTACGTTCCATATGTTTTATCAATATTGACAACTAGTGTCGCAGAAACATTATTTAAGGCCTAACTTAATGGTTAAGATGAATGTTTAAGATTTCCTTTATTTTAGGTAAAGCTTTACCTCCATGGTCAAACACACCTGAGTCACATTTATAAAAAAATCTAAAGTTTCTACTTGGGTTTGGATACGTTCGATTCAACCAGGGGTGGGTTCTACTAAAATATTCTTATGGTCATTTAAACGAAGAATTAGAGATATTTACAATCAAGATTGTGTCGCTGCTATCCAAAACAGAAGTAGGTACAGTGTTTCTTGTCACTACAAAGTGGAGGTGCCTCTAATTTGTTGAAGCATTGTTTTTATTACGAAATTGAAATAGGATTGTTGAACAGGCAGTGCCTACATAAACACCGCTCTTGTAAAAATACAAACATTTACACAAAACGGGCATGACAATACAGAGTATATAAATAAGAGATTACAAAATATCACCTAGACAGGAAGTTATGTCGACTATTAACCGGATTTCTGACAAGAGGCGATTTAGTAAACTGAATACCAACGTCATACGTTAATATATACAACTGATTTGAGTTAATATTAGCTATAGATTTTCAAATCTGTTTAAATGATTGATAAAACCGTGCATGCCGACAATAATAACTATTTTTATGTCACCGGTTAACACAACAATGCCATATAGGCCTACTAGAGTAGCCAGAATAAATGGATTTAACAAACTTGTCTGTAGATCAGAGTACCTGTCTGATCAAATTACATCTGTTTACTTTTAGAAGAAATGTTGCAAAATTTAGATAAGTTACAGCTGGACTCTAAGTAGATGTGGGCATATGTAGTAATGTTCCCCGTGTGATTAGGCACTATCAGATGTGCAAAGAACAAGTAGTAGAAAATCAGTAGCATGTGATTTTCATTTGCAAAAGGCATGAAGATCTACGACTGTCAATTCACCCAGGCAAATCCCTAAAGGAAAGGAACATACATTGTTTTAATGCTATAATGAGCAGTGAAGCCTAATCACTTATGTAACCATTGTTGTTATATATATCAATTCTGCGCTAAAGCGCAGGGAATGTATTGTTACACAGGGTATTTTAAAAGCATATGGACATGTACTAAATAACGCGCTTTGATATATATGTATTTTGAAAAGTAATTGATGTATTCGGACCTATTGTCTTATATACGAAATAAAACTATTATTATTAAACGCGATGCACATAGATTTGTACAGCCACACTAAAAATGTAAAAAAAAATAATTTAAATTCAACATATCCAAAAAGTATTGATCACTGTCCCATTTTCGTTAGTCGGTAAAAAACGCTCTTTCAACACACTCTGGTCAGACCGATCTCAAAACTAGACAGACAGTCAGTCGCTCTGGGTCATGGCGGAAAGCAGTAGACAATTTGGATATGTCATTGCCGTTAAAGTTATCGAAAGTCGCGAGAATAAGAGCAAGTAATAAACAAATGACAAGTCACCAGTCTAAAGCCCCTGTTATTCAATGATTCACGATAAACCTTAGTAAGCGATTTTTTTCAAGGTATTTTAAACACACCTTGTATTTTGTACGATAAAAAAAATGTGCAAAATGCGCCAATCGAGCTAGGTCAATAGGCTACATCACCATGTATTTATGAGAAAAATAGTGGGAAAACAAGGATTGTATCTGCAAAACTTATGGCAAATTTTAGACGACAGAATGCATGTGCTTGAACAAGGCTTATATATTTGTGAATACAATATTCAAATCTTACTATATATATATATAAAACAGATTTGTAATCATTCATATTATACTAAAGATTTATAGGTAATAGGAATAAAAATGTGTACATTTGGTAACCTAGTATAAAAGTTTTAAAACAGTTTTGAAGTTTAATAGTAGGCTATAGTAATCGGACTAAATCAAGACTAAAAATCAGGTTTCACGCGGGGTACAGCTTTAGTACGCACTGCCTGCAAGGTAAGCCAGTGCTAACCCAGCTGGATGACATGGACAAATAAACTAAAATCACTCTACTAGTTGCAGTCCATCTATTTAGAGAAATATTTTAGTGGAATTCTATACAACTGAGCAATAGTGCGGACCTAAAGAGAGGACAACTTCAATGTCTTTGGTTAATCCCGTTTTTTCTATCACAAGTGCATCGGAAAATACGTTTACTTTTGTATTTGGTTCAGAGTAACCTAGCGCGGATATCATATAGAGCAGTTTTTGCCTCATTTGACAAGATAAAGTTCATTACTTGCAAATTTTCTCTAGGTTTTCAAGTCACACCTAGACTACCATTGGACAACTCTAGAGCTGCATACGATTAACTCCTTCACACATGCGTTTTTAACGAAAATATCGCAAGAAAACCAAGGCAATAGAAATAATAAGTGGAATATTTAAAATTGACAGAAGCAGAACGTAACACTGGATTCCCTTATACATCGCGCTATGAGATCAATGAAATCCATAGCGCTTAGACTTTATTTTAGAGCTTACACCCTAAGTAAAACAACAATAGTTATAGGGAACCTATTATGAATTAGAGAGTAGGGTTAATTGCAAACCAGACGGTAAATTTAATGTGCGTGTTTGTGGACGAAACACCCACTAGAGGGACGCGTCTAGATGGCTAGGCCTACGCCTACCGCGGACGGGAATTAAATTTAAAAAAGACAACAGTTTACGATCGTTTTTGCACATTTTTGAGCACTTTCCAATTATTAAAATCTTCCACAGATGGTTTTGGATATAGTGACTTTGTTGTGTTAGTCTTGTACAAACCACAAATCAGACGTTTTGACTACAAAACATTTGTGCTAACGCATTTGTTTTCTTTTTCACTTTTAAAACTGTACCAATTTAGATTGATCATAATCTATCAATCAAAAATGACAGAACAAATTTCATTGCCAAAGTTGGTTGAGATTGCCTGTACGGGATTTTTCATTATCGGAGCTTCCGGGGCCTATGCGGCCCATGAACCCTCGCTTAGTTTTCTGTGATAGTTGAGCCCCCCTTTTACAATATCCTGTATCCGCCACTGCCTCTTGACTAATGACACCAGATCATTTTGAGTTAAATCAGCATACTAATTAACGCTATTGAAAAGGCCTCTCTGGTATGGTGTGTTTTCATCAGAGCATATTCTTCAGTGCATAGTGCGTGCCAATCATTACCGCCTACTTTTTTAAAAGGTGAATGCGATCATTAAACATCAAGTGTAGAGCGTTATGTTTAATGCACGTTGTAGACTGGGTAGGCAATGTTGGTCAGGCGGCGGAGAAGCCGCCTCGAAAAATTAGTACACCTTTAACGACTGGTAACTCTAGGTAATTTTGTCCCTGATCAGACACTGCGTATAGCAATGGTTTTTGTTTGGACGACTGGCCTAATATTTGTCGAATTTCCGAGGCCACATCGTTTGACTCCTGCATGTACGTGAGGGCCCCCAGATGGACTCGATCCCGTGAACGGTACACCGAAATAGTATTAATAAGCGCACTCGTTAATCCCATAACGACGGCCAAAGAAGCACAATCGTCGTCTGACTGATTACACCTTAAACACATTGTTAACAATTAAGAACTCTACCGCTAGTCAGGTGTGAAATTTTGACTTTTTTTTTGCCTTTCTAAAATCTTCTTTTACATTATCTTGATAACGTTTGTATATGTGCTTCAAAGATTATTTATATCGAAGGGCGGAAGAGATTAACGAGATTATCTCACCTCAACTTACCACCTAATGACTATTACCACAAACCAATAAGCGAAAGGCCATCAGATCAATTACATGACCCTATGAGAATATTTTATTTTAAATGATTGTATTCAAAGACATGCAAGTTTGGAAAAAAATCTCAAACCAACGGAGATAAATAAGAGTTACAAACAAGGGTCCATTTAAAAAAATATTTCACGTTTTTCTTTTTTAATGCCCATAAAATGAATCATAAAATGACATTATATTTAGAATCTTGAAATCCTCCGCTTTCTAAATATATATATGGTGTTAATATAATCATCATTTGCAAATACCCGCAAAAGCCACGAAAAGGCCCGCAAAGTGTCACTAGTCGCATTTTATACTCCTGACTAGCGGTACAGTCCTTAAGCCGTTATTGTAGGGGCGTTGTAACTAACTATAAATGAAAAATCGACGCGATAACGAAAAAATCCATCTATCGTTGGAGTCCTCGGAGGAATCAAACGCTTAATGAAAATATTTCATATTGCGTCGAATTTCGATGCTAAAATAAAAATATTTCATTGAGCGTATGGTTGCTGCGCTTAATGAAAACAAAATTCATTTAGCGTCAATTTCAGCCATTTAAAATTTTAATGTCTAAGCTATAATACAAACTTCATTGCACCGTTTTCTCGCAAATACTTTTATTTACATCATCAAGGTTTGAGTTATTTAAATTATCAATGGTTATTTATATCATGGGTTATTTATATTATCAAGGACTATTTATAGTATCAAGGGTTTCATGTTAAGTCTGGCATAGATGTCAACTCTAATTATAAAATACTATCTGGGCAGCAGTGTTGTCCACAATGTAATACTTGTTACATTCCTGGATATTGTTACATTTCGGGCAGCTAAAAGCCATGCAACTACATGCAATTTTTATGGGGTTTTTTCACCATAATAATGAAGTACGGCGTTAAAGCCCTATCAAACTGTGGAAGCTAATAGCGGCCACTTGCTCCCTCGCACTTGTCATAAACATGTTTAAAAAATACAAAACCACGAGAATGTTTGTTAAAATCTCGTGCTTTTGTTATTTTTGTTCACATTGTGAAGGGCGAGAACTCAAGAACTCGAGGAAGCGAGATTTAGGTGTTAAATCTCGCCTTCTGGCTTCCTCGCCTTAAAATTGTGAAGGTTGAGAGAGCGAGAACGCGACATCACGAGAACTGGAGAATTAGAGGGGACGAGATTTAACTGTTAAATCTCGCTTTCGCGTCTCCTCGCCCTTCAAGCGTAGAAAGTTCAAAACCGACTTTTGATGCTTTTTTCAGAGTACGAGGAGGGAACGAGAACGTGCTAAATCTTGCCTCCTCTAGTTCTCGAGTTCTCGCGTTCTCGCGTTCTCGGGGTCTTGCGTTCTTGGGGTCCCGCTCCCACGCCCATCAAAATATCAAGCGAAAATTACCAAAACACGTCTATAGGTCAACAAGTGCGCGTTGCCTTGGTGACTTACGCTATCCTGAACTTGCTCGATAATCATTACAATCAACTACATGGCAATGCTGATAGACTCTATAAATAAAATAATTAGGAAAATACAGGCACTCATAATAATTTGAAGAAGCCCTAATAATTTTCATCGAAGGCATTAATACCCTCACATACCGAGCGCAATTTAGGCCTACACCAGGCATTTAAAACAAAGTGGTATAAAATGAAACCATGCAGTGTCATCTTGCGTTAAAAATA
>JARFOD010110678.1:0-15485 GCA_031763545.1 Mopalia muscosa
CAGGGTGCCCCCCCCCCCCCCCCCCCCTGCGGTAACCAGCAGGGGCAGGTAACGAGGGTTCCTTGAGTGGTATACATAAATAGGAAACTAAATAATAATTATGTTCTGCTGAGGGCGAGTGTTCCACAGCAGAACAAAAAATGTATTCTGTTGTTTCCCACTTAATTGACCCATGAGCCACCACCTTTTGCCTTTTCCTCGCCTTTTGCAATGATCTTAAAAGTTAAGGTAGGATGTAATAACCTATATTATAAATTTTAGTTTTGTGCAGCCTGGATTTCACTAATTACGATGGAATTAATAAATGATCATTGCAGGGCTCGACGTGGCCAGCCGATTTAACAGATCGGGCCAATCTGACCACCCGTCTGGGAGAATATTGAGCTAAAGTGATGTGTTGGAGCAGCATGGCTTTATGGCACCCTTTTGTTAGCCAAGTTGTTAAAGCCAGGGACCTGAAAGAAGGGTCCGTGTAGCCTTACACGAATGACCAGGTTAAGGCAAGCCTGGGATCAATGCATTGATCTGATGATCCTTATGGACAGCTATGCTAAGGTATGTACAAATAAGTAGAAATCAGATATTGGTGCTGTCTTGCACCAATTCGATCAGTATCATACTTTCCTTCTGTCAACAAAATCCACCAACACTATTATCTACATGTACATAATTTTCAGGGCTGTCAGACTGGCCGTTGTCTACTAGGTGCCTGTTCACTTCGACCAGAAATGACGTCATAACCATAGAACCGACACCAAAAAGAAACCACATATTATTCACGAGGCAAATGCGCGTTCAAAGATATATATATCCACATTACCAAAGCCACAAAATTAGAAACCACTTGACATTTGACCAATCATATCTCTACAACTACTGACAACAGCCAAACTCTTTAAGACTTGTGTAGACTTACACAAATAATATTAGCAATTCATGATATTGACAATATAATTGATCATAAGTGCGTGATATTGAAGCCAAAAATTTGATTGCGCAACATTCAGAATATCGTACAATATTTCATTGCGAGATTGGTCGTCAGGGAGTGAACATGTCGTCACAAGAGGAAAGAATATTTATTTTTGAATGTATCGAACTCTACTGGGAACTACCAGCGTTCCATTGCTGATATTGGTTCTCACATAGCTGATTTTTGCTTCTTTATGAAAGGATTTAGTATTAATAAACGTTCGTTGAATGCCAATTCGTCCAATCAGAGGAAATTTTTATAATATCATGGCTCGTCTGTTCGAATTTTCTCAGGCAGAGAGGCGTGACCAAAATTCCTTCGTTCTATGAACCATTTCTTGACCCATTTCCTGTTTTATGCTTTTTTTGTCAAGTATTAAGGCTAGTGCCACACATGGATCCATATCCGTTCACCTTGACGATTAGAGCTTGACTGCTTAAAATATTGCACAATATATTTGTTCCATTGGTTGCCAACATAAATTTCATCAGTAACATTTGGTTAATATTATTGTCAATCATATGGGCCGCCTAACTCAAACTCTCAGTTGTACAATAGTTGAATTTATCAACAGGAGAAATCGATTCATAGATTAAAATCCATCAACTTTTAACGTTAAGTAGTTTACAACCAGTAAGGGCGGCAGGGTATTCCATCTGAGACCGGTGCCATTTCTACACTATAGAAGGGATAGAGCTAGACATAGGACTTTCTCATTCCTCGGTCGAGGCAGATCCTACTCTCGTTGCAACACAAGGATGAGGCACTGATGACTACTCCATATTCATTAATATAAATTGTACCCAAATTCCTGTAGCTCTTTACGTTTAGTAACAGGCTGAGGTAGTTGTTTGTTTTGCTGAAACTGTCTATGCTCTTTTCATGTCCCATCCGGCCCACGGCCGTGACTCAGTGATAGCGGCCGCGGGCCGTTGCTCAGTGGTAGCGAGTGCGCTTCCTGACCTGAACACCCCCTTGAGGGAGCGGGTGAGCCATGGCCCTGCAGAATACTCCCTTGGCTTCCTCGGTCGATCGTAAGAGGCGAGAAAAGAGGTTGCTTTCTGTTGCCCTGGTGTTCGCAGGGCTAAAGGGGAACGGAAAGCAGATTTGTTTATGATGTTCTGTATTTGTGTCGGTCGTCATATAAGTGAAATACCCTTGATTACGACGTTAAACAGCAATCAAACAAACAATATTAGCCCAATAGGGCATGAGCCCAGAGCCCTGAATTCAAATATGGTCATAAACCCAGTATAATTAGTTTCTATTAAAACTAACAATAGTCCATAGAAAGAATGATAAATAAATGTACAATCTTGATACTTTCACAATTTATTTATTTTTTCAGCACTTAAAAGATGTTTACACAGACAAATTTCAAAATACTGTTACAGTTAGACTGGAAAGCTCATAATAGACAGTTTATCTAATACCAATTAGTATATATCTAATCCCATTTATATAAATTAAAAGTTTGACATATTTATATATGATGGTGAAAAACATTGTTTTATAAGGAGAATTTATGCATTTTCTTTGATATAGTTTGGAAGTTATATTGTACTTTTATTTATCATTCTGGGCAGATAAATATGTCCATATTTGCATACAACCGATAGATTGACATTAAAGGTTAGTACATTTGTATAAATAATGTTTCGTATCATTTTAATATATTTATAAGCTCAGTGGGTTAGCCAGACTGTTTGTGTGTAATGCAATATATCAACTAGATTACTATTATTGTATAATGCTATTATGAACAGTTAGCACATTTCAAGTTATATATAAAAAATGTAACGTTTCGTATCATTTTACTATATTTATGAGCTCATGGATCAACAAGACTATTTGTGTATAAGCTGGGATATAGTATACTATATCCCAGGTATAATGTAATATATATTATTGTATAATGTTAATTTGAAGAGTTAGCACATTTGTATAAAAAAAAATATTCGTATCATTTTACTCTATTCCATTATTTTGTGTTAAACATGCTTATTCTCTTAGCTGACTGTATACATTATAGCTGGGGCCTGTGTTAACACTGCCAGCCCTATACTACAACGGAAGACCTTTACACAACAAGTGGAGATCATGATTATTTATCAAAGGCACTGAAGCGGAACGATCTCAAAAAATGTTAATTTCTTGTGTCAGCATCATTAGCGAACACATCGTTAACAAGTGTTAGAAATTAAATTAGGTCACGATTTTTTGTATAACATCTGACATCTAAACAGCAAACCTGTTGAACACGTTAAGCAAAAACATTTAAATCTGCCCGAAACGTGCTTACTAAATGAAGTCAATTGCTATTGCATTGACAATCAAATTATCACTGCATGATGAAATTTAAAATAGCCTTAATGCAATTATTATGAAATATTAAAAATATATGGAGTACTTGTTTGTGTGTTTGTGTGTTAATTGAAACAACATACAAAGAGCACTTCAAGCCGTGTAAAATTTGAGCACAATCAAGGAGTTTTCCGCTTCAGCGTCCTTATAAAAGCTGGCTTACAATGTTGTTAACGGCTAGACCGATAAAGTGAGCGAAGGCCATTGGCTCCTCTTGCCGAAGGTCGCGTTGTCCTTACAGGCAGCTACAATTTCTTATCTATTACAAACATGTCCTTTTTATAAAGTGTCGTCGCCCGGAAAATAACAACTGTGGAACTACACCGATACTATGTGATGATATCTTACAGATTCAGTGATTAATATTCTTAATAAGTCGAATTACCTTTTAATCAAACATATGATTCTATTTTGACCAACATTGCACATTTATACATGTTTAAGGACCAGTAGAAAAACACGATATAGCGAAGGCACATCTTAAAGTTGCAGTTTGCGTTGAAAAGCTAGAGCCACTGGTATACTTGATAGTCACAAAATGTGTTTTATATCTCCCCTATAACATTTTGAGATAGACAGATCATCTTTGTATCTTTGTATTAGTCTGACACTTCATAACTGTATATATAATTATGTTTCTCTGTATTTACTTTACTCCTGATGATGGTTTGATAATAAACCGAAATATTGAGTCAATATGAATTTTTCGCCCTTTTTTGGAGTAGTCACCTTACTCTATTCAGATCATCTCTCCCATTTGTATCTCATTAAGGTGCATTTTATAATCATTTATTGCGCGTAAAACATCACGTGACGTTCAAGATAAACGCGTTGGCTGACTGCCTATACAGGACAAGAAACGCGATAGATTGCGAGAAAAGCCAATCGTGCACTTACAGCACGTATCCTTTAACTTATACGTATTGCAATGTTGCACGTATTATAGACTGACCCAAAGACAAGGCACTGTGTTATATATATTTGTTCTATACCATGTTCATTGGGATATAACCATGTTTATTGATCTATACTTAAGAGATGTACATGACAGTAGTCCAAATTCTCCTCATCGCAGTCTTTTTTACCCCTTGTGTATTATATCAAAAATTTACATCAAACAAAAAAACAAAAACAAAAAAAAAACAAAAAAACCAAGGGACTTCTCCAGACATTAATGGTTTTGGGTGGTTACAATTTGTTAAGAAATATTCTGTCGATAAAGATTTAAAGCTATAATAATTATCCGTAAAATAAATTCTTTAAAAAAAAATCGTCCGAATACAATAGTTAACAACCAGTCATACCAACACCATGCTCAGCGTAGTCAGTGTTACCAGGGATGCTATTTAACTGTTACCTATAGTGCAAAGCTATAATTTGTTACTAAACCAGCGCGATCTAGCAATGCTAAATGATATATATAGTAATATGCAGATTTTAATTACAGATAGGTTCTTTGCTAGGATTCTTATTTTAATGAAACTATTACTATATAGCAGGTATATTGTCTTTTATTCGCTCGCCATGTGCACAGGGAGTGCGTATACATGTGATTCGCGTTTAACGCCATGTTTACTAGGCAAATGACTCCTATTTAAATGCTAGTTACGCATCAGTCTTAGTAACCTTTAAAAAAGCAAAAAGCTTCCATGATTTATTTCCAATGTATGACAATTGCATGGCCTGCTCTTCGATTTACCATCTCGTTATGGGTTAGAGTGACCGTATTCTAGAAAAGGCTACATGACATGATAGATATCAGATTCCAGAACTCTGCATCTAGACCGACCCATAATACGACCACTATAGACGTCCATTTTCATGTCAAAATCAATCATTTCTCAGCAGTACCACACTTTCTTAAAATGTCTTCCCGCGGTAGTTAGGTCATACAGATTCAACGTTATACGTTATTCAGAGGCAGGCCTTATTTCTGAAGTTTTGAAACTGCACATCGACTGTATATGATCGACCTATATGCTATAGGTATTCGCTTCGATGTAGATGATAACTTGCTACATTATATCACGGATGCTAATTATTGTCTCGCTCGCGTAAAACTTGCTTAAAGCCAATCGTAAACCTTTAAGCAGAGTTTCACATATTTATATCAACTGGTCACCGCTTCGAAAGGGTCATCCAAAGTTCACGACCATGTTGGATATAACCTCAGTTGAACCCCAATACAATAAGGCAGCGGCCTTGCGCTCGTGTTGGCATCCATTGTTAGTCGCGAACAAACTACCTGGATAAGGGTCCCACACAGCGTATAACGTATGTATGAGACGATCATAAATAACTGACCTCGCAATAAAATGACCATTGGATATAGCTTGTACTTAAGCCCACCTGCTAACCTGTTCATGAACACATTTATACATGCCCTAATAATCATTATAACAGCAGGTCCATTCATCAGCTTATTATTCACATAAAGAGGTAGGCCTATACTACAAGCTAATTAGCTAAAACACAAAGTGAAGTGTTCGCAGGTAAAAAGATGCTTTTCTACTATATTTAAGTGTGGTTGACATTTTTTGGTAGAAGAGTGACTGTGTGAAAAGTTTTAATATATTTTTTAAAGTTCAACCCTGCGAGTGAACGTTATGTCGCGTTTTTTTTTTACAAAATTGAAAATATCTCAGGAGAGTAGATAAGTACCAATAAAAGTGAAGCAAAGGTCCCAGTAAAAATTATTATAACCAAAGATATTTGTTACATTATAGAGAAAGAACAATTTGCTTCACTCCGGCATCACAATTCTAACTGGACCAGCTAGCGCGATCAAGGTTTAGTTTTTCTCGCACTGCATGTGATTAGAAAACTAAAAAGACTTAAGTATGGATAACAACTTCTTAATTTATTGGATACTGCAGTTTTTATCTCATTTCAGAGATCGTATAGTACTTGATAACGATCTCTGAAATGAGATAAAAACGTAGTATCCAATAAATTAAGAAGTTGTTATCCATACTTAAGTCTTTCTAGTTTCTATCTCATTTCAGAGATCGTTATCAACGCACAATAATGGTTAATATTATTAACAATAATTTCAAGTTATGTTTAATAAGACAGCTTATCTGTATAGTACAGTTGGACCATCATTTACCAGGACACTGTGGACTAACCATTAATGACGCCATTACTCATTACCGGTACAACTGACTTGCGGTTGTAAGACACTTGACCTACTTCTGGAGCTCCAGCCCAGGGGAATTAGAAAGTGAATGCTAGCCTACCCGCATATAATTGTGGTATTTCAAATTGTCGTACGATATGTTTTTGAGTAGAAGCATGGTCAACCACAAGTGTGTGAAAATGTTGTTGTGAGTGGATCCCTTTCTCCTGCTGTTTTCCCATTGGTTGTTGCTCCCATCCGTCTGTGACCAAAAATTAAGCTTAACCTGATTCAGTAACCGTTTTGCAATACATTTCGACCTGGATCAGCGGCATATGCGTGATTTATAACTCGTTAAATCCCAATCAAACTTTTGTGGAGTTTCACAAGTCCTTAAAAAGTAATGAACATTGTTAAAGGAGAACTCTATCTTGGTCAGGACTAGCCATAGCGAGAAAACACGTCAAAACGGTAATATTAACCAACGACATTTTCTATACAGTTTAAACACAGAAATCTTTAGTCCAGCGGGTTAAATAATAACTATGTGCTCAAATCGAAGAGAATTTGAGAGCTGTTAGTCTTTTCTGTGTACCAGCTCAGCAGTTTTTATTCGGAGGAAATTCCCATGGGCCGGTGACCATTTTGTTGTTGTTGCCTTTCATGGTCACTCTCCTATACCAACAAAGGGAGAAAATCCAATTCTTTGATAGACACTAATAGACAGATCAATCCCTGATGTCATAAATATAACCCTTGAGGGAGCGGGTGGGCCATGGCCCTGCAGAATACTACCTCGGCTTCCTCGGTCGACCGTAAGAGGCGAGAAAAGAGGTTACTTTCCGTTGCCCTGGTGTTCGCAGAGCTAAGGGGTAACGGAAAACAGATTTGTTTGTGATGTCCTGTAGTTGTGTCCATCGTCATGTAAGTGAAATACCCTTGAGAACGACGTTAAACACCAAACAAACAAACAAACATAACCCTTAGACCGTGACGCCATGCTGTCCATTTTATTTATGGGTTGAAGAGATAAACTGTATAGAGTTATTGCGAAATCGTCGTCTCTAAAGAGAACAATAACGTATTTAAAAGAAATAATTTTGTTCAAGAGCATTAAAATCCGAGCTGTCTGCATTTCAGTAAACAAAATATAGCAGACATCCCATAAAGGTATATGTTTGACTATAAAAGTTAAAGCAATTCAAGCGAGATATGTTTCCTCTCTTTTAACATCCACCACACGTTTAAAAATCGACAAATAGAAACCGACCGGACATTATAATCAGCCGAATAATATATATTACAATTATTGCAAAATAATTTCGTTATAATGCTTGTATCAGCTAATGGAATTGTATTTACACATCAACGAATGTCAAGAATCCCATACTCTGCGATGGATGACATCTCGTGTCTAATAATAGTGTATCACTGACTAATTCAATTAACATTTCGCCTTGGAATTTAACTTTTGCTTGAACTTGAATGTGTTTCAAGAGGGGAGACCGCATTTGACGCCGCAGGCTTGATGTTTGGTGGCTACTACACGGAATAGAATCCATCAGGTATATACCCTTGGGCTGATTTCAACACAGGTAAATAACGGTAGAAGTGATGTATACCTGTTGACTTCACCTTAATGTGGGAATCACGCAAGTCGTGCGTGCTCACTAACAATGCCACGTTTCGCTCAAGAGCGGGCTGACCACTGTGTTGGACACTCGCGGCCGTGTAACAGGCTGCTCTCTATATATATATATATATTGCTAACACTATCAGCCTTTCTATATATTTCTGTCTCTATTTAAAATCTGGAGACTCGACACAGCTGAGGTGATAGCCTTCACTACGGGTCACAGGTGATCACGAACACCTCTCGTGTTACATTTGGCACTGTTCTATACAGTTGTAAACTACTTATTGTTGTTACCTATTGGCTTGCCGTTATGTAAATGTTTATTGAACCGGATAAATCTAAGTAAAAATTCGACACTTATTTACTTGCCACTCCTAATTCGTTAAACATGTACTTAGGCCTACTATATAAACGATGAACAGATAGGACTCCTGTAACAAGCTTTAAGCCGATTTTTTGCAACGCTGATTGACTGTTATTAAAAAATAAAGGTCGATATGAGCTCGAAATATGTAATAGCTCACAACTCGTAACACTTGTGACTCGTTGAACAAATAGTCAATGTTTATGAATTTGCATTTGTTGTTTCATAGAAAAAAATATATACAATTCAAAACAAATCCTACTGTTTTGAATCTACGGAATATTTCCCATGCATATGAGTAGATCAATTTGGTTTTGACAGGTGTCACATATATACCAACAATCAAATGTATGTCGAGCTGTAAACACTGCATAATGATCACATCCTGGTTAAAATGATCAAGGTGTACTTTAATGTAGGCTGTATAGCAATAAAATAGCGATTTAAAAGGGTTTATAGACCGGCAGCCTTGAGCACTTCGAGGTATAATATCGCACGACAGCAGCATGCATTTTGTAACCGAACATATAGAGATATGGCATCTGCCCGGGACCCACTGCTGCATGTGGCCCCTGGGGTCCTGAAAAAGAGGCTATAAAAATGTCTTCGGTCAAACATGGGAAGCCACTTGAACAAGTTTTGAACAAAGGACACCCCATAGAGAGTAGTGAGTGGGGCCATAGTTGACAAATTGGTCTATGCGGCTCGAGAAATTATCTAGCATGGCCCATTTGATACTTTGTAGGATGTTTGAGAAAATACTAAACTCGTGGCCTATTTTGGAAGGCAACTTGGGTCTATAGTTGCTCGAAAGAGTAGAGCCGCTAACACGTACCAGATTACATCGCTAATAGTGGATGAGAGATAGACTGCCAACGTGGCGTGACGTCATTTAATAGTCGATTAAACTCAATTTAGTGCTTCGAGCAACTGGCCCCATGGGCCCGGTAGCTCAAAGCGCTGTTAAATTTAACTCGCAATATGACGTCACGTCATGTTGCAGGTCAATCTCTATAACCCAGCGCTTAATCCAGTGTTAGTGTCTTCTTTCGAGCAATGTCAGACGGCAGGCATATATGCTATATAAATATGTGATTTTAAAATAATTTTCAGTTGGAATGATAATTAATTTAGGTATATAATCGTTTCACGCCAGGCTAATCATAACTAAAAATGAGTATTTTTTTTTTTTTTTTTATTAATTGAAAAAAAAATAAAAAATTATGGAAAAATCTATCGGCCAATGATATTTATAAGCGGAGGGAAAATAATGATTGAAAGCAGTGCTCGAGATCAACTTATAAACATGATCAAGAGAAGGTTTTCTGTTCACAGTTTAAATAATATCCAAATCCAGTCATTCTATTTCTTGGAGTCTCATATTGTAACGACCAAGTACCATTTAGCTTTTCAACGTAGGCCTATTTGCACAGGCATTGAGGTAACACGGCGACGGCTTTAATCTAATGTTGGAGTCGGAAGATGTTTCAAAAGAACTATCAAAACAAGAACACGTGACTATTCTGTTAATAGAATTTCCACTGACAAGCTTAACATAATAGAGTAAGGTGACTACTCCTGGCTTTCCCATTTAGGCCGTCTACCATGGAGCCCGCCAAACTGAGAAAATCAGCTGTCGACTTATTTATAATATTGCCATTACCCTAGGAGCCCACCCAGCCTTGAAATCAATGGTGTCATTTTAACGACAATTGCCACTCGATTGACACTTCAACTTTTATATTACAAATGTATTTATATAGACACTCCTAAAACTAAGCTTATATTTCGACCTTGAAAAACACGAATATAGATAGACTTTGTTTGACTGGTTAAACAACAACTGTGACTAATATCATGGGTTAAAAGTGCTTTTATCAACAGGCCATAAGTATACAAACATGGGCATTAACACATGCCACTCAGCGTAAAAATTAGTAAGCCTGCAATAATTTTGTTTTTTTGTTTTTTTGGAGCTTGGTCGGTTTTTAAATTTCCATTGCTTAATATAAGATGTAGCCTATTAAGCATATAACACTTCGATATAACACTTTCACTTATATATATATATATATGGCAGCGAGTCCACAGTTAACCATTTATTCATAACCATAAAATGACCTACATGTAGAGGTGTAATACAGGTACAAAAATGTCAAGTTTTGATATGTAAAATTGAAGTATGGGCCAAACTAAATCACTTTTGGGTTTCCCACCTGCTCGATGAATCGGTGAAAAAGACATTTCTGCTAGTATTTCACAAAAATCACACTATACTTATTAATGTTTGAATTTCCCTTCAGGTGGGTTGGATTGGCAAAGCTTGTAACATCAATCCCCTTACTTTATTTGGCGTGTTCAGAAAATAAACAAAAAGGAAAGCATAAATTGTAATGAAATACGGTAATTTATTGTACCCATATGATATTGAATACAAAACATCATTAGTATAGCGATTTTCCAATCATACATACACGTAATATATCCATTCTATTCAGGCATAACTTCACACAGTAATACAGTAGAGTAGGGTAGCCACACTAACATCATCAAGACATTAAATATAAACATGTACATATGCCTTTCATAAGGAGATCATAACAAAAATTATCTCACTTTTGTTCAACTTTACATACATGCAGAGCATATCTATATATATGTATGTACAGCCTCTGTGGCTCCAACTATTTGTGGGCTGTCCAAAACCAAACATGAAGATATGAATCATATGATCTGAATTAAAATGCACTCAATTAAAATGAACAAATTTAAATGCCATACCACGCATTTACAAGCCTTTTCATACAGAACAATTTGCCAATATGAATATAACAATTTGTAATTAGGGAATTTGTTTAGCTGCTCTGTTCAAAATACTGTTTTCAGACACATTCTGTGGGTGTAGCCTGTGGGTGTCTTATCTTATCTAATACCTACATCTATTGCATCATATACACTGAAAGACGGAATAGAAAGACTTTACTTATACAAAGCATAAATCTGTATAAACCAAAGTCATCTTCACTAGTAAGTATAAACCTTGTATAATATCACAATATTCTAGAACTAGAATGTTTCTTGCCATACCTATTTTTTTTACATTCCAGATTAATTCTTTCAGACTGCACCTTGACCATATAATTCTGCCATTGAAGTTCAACATAAAATCATACATTAGTACAACTACTTTTATTACAGTAAATGTATCAATATATATTTTTCCTTACAATGAATAGATTTCATTATGATTTATCGATTTAATATAACAAAACAATTAGAATGAATCATTTCTGCATTTAAAAAGGGGGCCCTGGGGATGTAATTTTGAGGTAGCATACCTTAAAGGGCCCTCAATACACCCGTCAATACTTTTGCTCTATAAAAGCTACATGAGGAGTTGGCTAAACTTATACCTGGAGAATCTACCAGACAAAAATTGGCGCCAAGCCAGTGAAGCCAAATTACATCTGAATAAACTTTGCAGAGGCCAAAATATAAAAATAAACACCGTTCAGGCAGACTTACTTGCCTGTGAGAACTGAGCTTACTCATGGAGTATATTTAAGAAACACCAGGCAATTCTGTGTTGAACTTAATTATGTGTTTCACTCGTGTACATGGTGATGTGAATATGTTCAGTAGAATATCCTTCATGAAAGCTGCATGCAATAATTGTGCAACAGTGTCAAAATTGCCAGAGTATCAAAACAAATAAAAATACAGCACTGGAAAAAGCAAATGTTAAAACACTTTCAAATGATAATGTTACTGTCTGACAGGTAAAATCCGACATAACAAAATATGCCAAATAATACCGATGTAAAAACCTGCCTGTCTTTCAATAATCATACATGTATTGAATTTTCAAAATTCTGTCCCAGATGATATTTTATTCTGATACCTTGATGTAGTACTTTGCATATTATTTTGACAATCCTGACGACAAGGGTTTATCAGTCAGTCATATTAACCTCTCTATAGTTGTCAATGATCAAGCTTTCATGACACATGGCTAAGTGTTAGCTTTGGGCAACTGTGACAGCAACAACAACAGAGCAAGGCTGTGTGGTATCTGTACATTTACTTGTTGTATTTCGAACTCTCAACATACAGAGCGTGGATTTGGCCTCCAGAAGCATTCCAGAGCAGCACGAAAAGTGTATTGCACAATAACACATAGATGTCACCAGTATGGAACTGAAGTGTCGATGTTATTCCAACAAGCAAACTCTGTCCATGGACCCTCCTTGTCGCTGTGGCTCGGAATATTAGAAACAGGAGAGAGGATTGTACCAGTATCAGAGGACACCTCATAGTTCTTTCCATCGTTACTATCCCAGAACTCCTGTCCATCACTTTGAAAACACACAGCGAACATTATTTGTTTTGTTGGATCATAGTTTGTCGGAACATGTACCTCAAATGTGAAAGTGTCAAAAAGTCTGGCTTGTGAGTCTGTTGTACTTGAGGCATACTCTGCTGGCAGGTCCATGGAAGTTGTCCATGAATCAAATGTAACACGCACAAAAACATTTTTATCAAACGAAAGATTTTTTACTTTTATTGTCCCCATCAGACTGTACTCTTTCAAGATAACATTTTCCAATGACACACAGTTTCTGTTGAGCTTGTCTCTGAACTGTACATAGTCTGAAGCAGGTTGACTGAAATTCAATGTTAGTGGGGACTGGTCTGTCACCCCTGCAGAGGCACCTTTTGTTAAAACTGACAAAAGTTCGGGACGGATTCTTGGTGGAACATCTGAAGGTTCCGTCATAATTCTCACTGTTGCTAAAGCACGCCCCTTGTGATCAGCGAATGACACTTTTTTCTTTGTTTTACTATCTGGTGATGTTGGTGTTAGAGGCGAAGTAGGACAGTCTACCTCAGATTCTACATCTGCATTGTTACTTTGATCAATTTCGAAATTGTCTGATTTTGTCGCAATGATAGGTTTCAATGGAGGTAACCTATGTGACTTGTGATTGTTCATTGGGGGAGTGAAACATGATAGCTGTTTCAATCCACTAGAATGAATAGTTATAGGGCAGTCCCCAGAATAAGCTCGGCTTAAGAACTGAAACCCTGCCCCTGGAGGGCTTGCCGACATAAGGTAGGCAGCATAGTCTACTGGCATGGTGACAGGCCTAGGGTTATAGCTCACTGCATCCAGCATTGGCACATCTAAAACAAAAGAAGGAATCTTGTTATAAATACATTTACACACAAAAAGAAAAAGAGCATATTTCAAAACATTTTAAAATAATTAATACATTTGTGATTTAATTAATCTAAAGAAAAAACCTAATCATCATTCCTTGAAAACACGACCCTGCAAAATAAAAACAAAAGCCGAACAGGCATTGTTTTCAAGGAATGATTATAAGGTTGTTGCTTTAGATTAATTAAATCACAAATGCTGATTCAAGATTTAAAATATTATGCTGTAAAGATGTTGAAATGGTAAATACATGTATGTACGAATTATTGGCTACCGAAAGTAGTATTAGTAATATTCATTTGAATGATGTCGCAAAGTCTAAAATCCAACGTAAAATGCCAATTTGCAGTCATTATAGAGTGCACTGTTAGATTATACATGGATCTATAAACCAAATTGTTATTTATAAACGAGGCCATAACGGCTTAGGCCCTAGAGCCTACTAAATAACAAAATGTTCAGGAGTCGCGATTAGGTGAGAATCAAATCGAATTTGTTTTGTTCGAGCCTAAAGAGCGCTTACCAGCTAAACTATCTAAAATAAACATCTGTCGTGCTTGGCTTATAAATCTGCTTCCATATAGCAATATCATAAGCAGAACATTGATCCGTTTAAACAGCTGGGTTTAACATCAGTGAGGAAATGACTGAGCCTCTACCACGGTGAAGGTCAAGGCCGATCCACAACAATTTTGACAGTCTGTTCTAAAACGTTTTATTCTTATAAATCAAAGAGAACGGTACTCAAATTGTATGATATATTCTATAGACTTTGACCATAGTCAGGGAGAAATCGGTAATAGCGGGTATTTAGCTCAAATCGCACGAGTCAGTTGCTGTACAGTGTACAGGTTTGCCGGTGGCCTAGATCATCGATGAACGGCTACCTCAGCCGACTCGACCCATCATGGTCCACACACCACGCCATGTAGCGTGGCCCGATAGTCGTCAGTCGAAAGATATGTTCCCTGAATATATTTAATCAACAAATTAGTTGAACTATGCTACTACATACACCTAAATAAAGACAAGTCCAATATAAACTACAATACAGGACCTAAAATAAAGACAACATATACCTAGGACTAAGTCGCCTAATAATGTTTCGTGTTGCTACAAAAATGATGATTGATGTGGATAGCTTCTATATGGTCGTTACCATGATGATCGAATGTCAAAATAATTATGATCAATCCAAACTCTTATTTACCTGATGTAAAGCAGCCGTGTAAAAATCTGCGTCGGTCTTCGTTATTCCGTCCTCTCAATTCTGAGTTTGATCGTCAACTGCAAGCTTCCTCTGCCCATGTTCAACGAGCGATTCCCACTTTTCAAGGACGGCCTGGCTGGTGAGAAAAATCACGTGGAAGCTGACTGACAGCTCCTCACTACTGCATGTCAACAGGCTGTGGACCAATCAGCGTGCAGCTTTTCGATCGAGACAACCAATGAAAAGACTTATTTTCTAAACATCCTATTAATAGAACACTACCCACGTGGACGGTATAGCCCAAATTGACAGTTACTTCGCAGGGGTCCATAAAGCGTTAACCTAAAACCTGTGTTCGGGATTAACAATGCCTAGGGCCGTACAAGCCATCTATCTTTTAGGGCTCGGTGACCGCATGGACAATGAGTGGTAGCCTACTCTTGATTTATGGTTGCAAGTTGAATCAACGTACTTTGTTTACGTAAATGCGCGAATCACTAACAGTACCGCTTATAGGTGAACAGAGCTCTAATTTATAACCTGAAGCAAAATATCTATTAAAACATGCACATAACTATATTCACTTAAACGAGACCAGT
>JARFOD010110689.1:0-15483 GCA_031763545.1 Mopalia muscosa
ATAAGATTTCAAGTTGACCACTGATGAAAACTACAATTATTTTCAAGAATATAACAAACGATAGTAGAGTAAAGGTAGGCCTATTTATCTTTTTTCTCTTAAAAATATAGAAAGTATATGAAGGCAATTGGATAACAGTTTTAATTACTCCCACATTTAATTTGAGCACAAAAGTAGGCCTACACTATTTGTCAAATTTTAAGCTGTGTAAAATGGACATACCGAGTGTTGATCAACATATAATTATCTTATCAATTAAAAGCTTTGAAATATTTTGCACAGCAGTTGTACAACAAAACAGTAATTTTGTTTAACTTAAAATACACCCGTGTCAAGCAAAGGTAACATGTGAGGTTACAACAACAACACTGACCAATAACCCTGCATTTCAGAATCATGGCTGCCCACATAGCCACTTTTTAGCGGATATTTATCAAACTAACATTACATGCTTGCGCAAAGAATTTATGCTTAAACCAAGCCTACATGTGTATAGAACAAGATACAAGTTGATTTTTAAGAAAATCTGTAATAATGTTGGAGTTTTAGTTGAACTAAGTCACCATACACACATTACATAAAATTTACCGACACAGAATAATGTTCAATTTCTGTCAAATTTCAGCAGAGAAAAGACAATCAAATATAATGTTTACCATTCCAATAAATACAGCATGCAATGGAAAAATAATCTAACCTTCGAAAAATGCCGGTGATGAAGAACTGAAGCCAAATGCATCAGAGCCTTAGCGTTTTCCGGCGATGGTCGTTTAAGGGTTTTTTTTACCGATCAGATCAGTCGCCATTTTTCATCACACTACAGTATTTTCCAATCACGAAGTACATGTTCTGTCTGATTTTAAGACGATAAAAGACACGTAGCTTATGTTTTTTAAAAACAAGCGCTGTAATAAATACGATAAAGAAAAAAATGTACAAAGTTGGATGAGATCTGGCGCTTGGTTTTTAGTCGATAATGGAGCAAAGGACGGACGATTTTCTCCACTTAGGCCTAGCTGTAGCTTGTTAATAGACTAGCTGGCTAGGCTTTCACAGTAGGCCTAACGTATAGCTAGCTCTCTACGGGTGAGAAAGAGATTTTAATGCAGCTTAAGCGGAGAACAATGGGACTTCTTATCCCTGTATACTGTATCCCAGATTCAACACAATCCTTTACCCAAGGTGAGTGTTTTTTTAATAGTAATTAACACTCGCTGTATTTGTCTGAATCCAATCCAGTGCACAAGCACCAGTGAATGCGGTCTTTAATTCATGCATCACAACATCACTGATGTCAAAAAGATGTTATATTCTCTATTGATGAAATTGTAGGGCAATAAAAATGTAGTGGGATTATCACAACATCCACTTGGTTTCTGGATGAACCTTTTAAGCACAACACTTTTTATCCTGTACTTGTAGTTATTTACAAAGTTAAGGATGATTTCTTGCAACCTTTGGACTCTTTAATACCATTGTTTGACTAAAATAGGCTTCAGTTTCCAATAAAAATTGAATCCTACCAAGAAAAATGAGTTACAGTACAAGCATAGTGTTAGCCAGAAATCAAGAGGGTGTCTCAAATCCCCATTTTTACAAAAAACAAGGTGTCTCATTTTACCAGCTATCTGGCTAAATACAGTTTCTCATTATTTAAACGCTTCATATATTGTGGTGATAGTGTCAGTTAGGGTTTGAATACACAGCTGCAAATAAGTGCAATAACCTTAAGCACTGTGTAAAACTCTACTCAATCAATTTCATTTTACTGTTCCCTATCTTTCAAATGTTAAAATTTGACAATCTGGGTGTCAAAGACATTGAGACACCCACCTGCCAACACTATTATTAGGTTTCTACCACATTTATAGCCCTCTGGCTTTTGGCTCATCTCTGTGTATATATTATCAGTCATTCATATTAAACGCATTTAAATAACTGTATTGGCTTGTTAACTTTATAAAAAGGCTATTTGGAAACTTAAATTTTGTAAATGATTTGAGTAGTTGGTTGAAAGGGAGTTAGGTCTGAAAAATTGAAGCCAGCTTTACCATTACAAATGTGTTGCTGGGAAATAGTCTATATATATTTAACAAATAATACAGGAGACTGCAGGCCATATGACACAATTTATGGCCTGGTCAATCACCCACAAAAAGTTATATGGTCCGTTATAGTGCAAATGGTATTCCAGTGTTTACAGTGGAGAGTACTACCAAGAGAAGTACTAAAAAAAACACTGCGGACCCACATGTACATCTACATCGCACAAAATAGTGAGAAATTTACATTAGGTATTATATAATAGACACAATGCAGCCATTAATGGTCATCAAGCAGTACACATTGATGCGGTTGTTTGGTGTTTAACATCATACTTCACTTTAAATACATCAGAGGCTTTCCTAATGTTTGTTTGGGGTTTAACGTTGTACTCAAGGGTATTTCACTTATATGCCGATGGATTGTCCACTGCACCTACATGTAGCCTTATTACGGAGGAAACCCTGTAAAAACCACCCCTGTGATTGCCAGAACAACATGTGACTTGCTCATATACCTACTCTGATGGTAAATGGGTGGACTCGATCTTGTGAACGGTAAAATGAAGCAGGTTCAGTTTAGTACACTACAACTAAGCCACAGATTTGGGCCCACTTTCGTTTGATTGATTGATTGGGGTTTAACATTGTACTCCAGGGAATCAGTTATATGGCCACATGCCAGCCCAATAGGTGAAGGAAACCAGCCTCGACACCAAACAAAGACGGGACAGGACAAATATAGGACCACAACAACAGGACACTATACAAACTGATTGGCTTCCTGTTCCCATGACGCTCCCTCCAACCACCCGTTTCGTAATGAGGCTGTCATCAGAATCTGATCTTACAGTCAATATTTATTTATGTTTGCTATCTGGTAACTGGTTAGTTTCTAAAATGACTACATTGTTGCGGTTTACTGCAGATTTCCAAATGATGGAACCTGGTAATGAATTTCCTGTGGCAAAGTTCTTTCTGCACAAATTAACATGCAACTGATTTTGAATAGGTGAAACACACTAATCAATTCTTTACTTTTATTTAACCATTCGTTATTCTTGTTGTCTTTTCATAACTAATTATTTGGAACCTGGTTTGTGCTGACAAGTAGTCCTGTAAGATAACTAGGAATGACATTAAACCCTTATCAAACAAGTAAAACAACAAAGCCACAAACTGAATCAACACAAATCTCTGAGATAAAGTTAAGTTCTTAAGAAACAATAAGTACATTCAGAAAAATTAATATCCCTACTACATGGAATACAATAGTAAGTAATAACAGCAATGTTGGTCAGAACTACACATTATCCCCATGTTACATCAGCTTCATGAAGAATGACTACAAAGCTCGGATACTTAGATCTACGAATCACCAGTAACTACATGTACCATCCTCCAACAAGGTGCAAAGGACTTTGTAATTTCTGCTGTCAATTTGGCCAAGGCTGTTTTAATATCAGTTCAATTATGCATTATTTCCACAGTTTCATTTTGATTGTGTGTAGTAAGACAGTTTCAGCCTGACTGGCTGGGATAGATGGACAACTCAATAGGAACAGTTAGCGATCCCATATAATGCAGTGTTAGTAGTTTGGGTAAGAAAACGAAGATATGTTTATGACCCATTTTTCGTCTTCCTTTGGAAGATGGGAAGCACATGAACAAAAGGCTACATTAGCTCACTTTCACTGGATGCATGTATTGGTACAGTGTATCTTTTTGATTATAAGAGTGTATATGAATACTGAGTATTGGAAGAAATATTTTTCCGGAGCAAAAAAAAAAATAAAATCAGGGTTACGGACTGTTCTGTCAGTAAATTTAGCTTAGAAAATGGCCTACAGTGGGCACTGATATTTTAGTTAAACAAAGAAATACACAGGTTCTAAGACATTGCGTAGATAAAATGGGCCCATGGAATGTAAACAGTTTGACACTTAAATTCTTAAAATTTATATGGACATTATAATGACATTAAAATTCAGTGCTATGCTGTTTCACAAAATACACATAATGGTAAGAAAATACCCCTGCAAAAATTATTTTCTTACACAGTAGGCAGGTGACAGGTCTGACAATAAAATAACACCAAATTCAATAAATGAAGGTTGTAATATCTGTGGCACAATGATAATAAACTTAAATAATTTAATTAAAAACCCTGTTTAATTTATTCCATGGCAAGACAATTTAAACGGAAAGTATTAAATTCAGCACCCAAGTTCAGCAAAAAAACTTTTAAAAAACTTTTTAAAAAGCATCAATTCTATGATACATATAATTTTAATGGAATTCTAGATCTCTATAAATTATGAAGATAAAACACTTGAGGCTTATTAATAATGACAAAAATTATTTATAAAAATAACAACAGATTTTCTTCTGAATGAAGGAAGTCGCATATCTAGACTGCATTATACACATGACTAAGATGTGGACATCCTTCTTAACATCCGATAAAAGGGGCTAGGACGTTAGGCTCACCAGTATTACCTGTTTTAGGCACAAGAGAGAACATTAAAAAACACGGACAGGTGTTTAAAAGTTTAATCCAAATTTAAGATTTAAAATTCATTTAAGATTGGTGTTTTCCTTCAATTTTTATTAACGCCATGCCAGCCCACTGATGAAACACCCTATCATACATGATCATAGCCTAAAATTAATATCTGTTTGGTGTATAATGAGACTAAATCAATAAAGTAAATATCTAGTCCCATACAGATTTCATTCAATTATGTACATTATCCAAACCTCCTTACAGATTGGAGTTCAAACAAATTTAACACAAACACTTGTTTTTAAATAGCAGTTTATAATATATAAAGCTCATAATAGATATGAAATTTATGGAGTTAAAAAAAATTTTAATTTAAAAAAAATTCTGTCCCAATTGGGGTATGCACATTTTAAAAAAAATTTGAAAATATGTAAATTGACGGCCATATCTCGACAATAGTATATAAAGGTCTATAAACTTTATATTTGTTTATAAACATTTAATTCACGATGGTTTAGCATATATCAAGTTTGACAGTTATACTCGAGTGCAGTTAAGTGGTCAAATAATGGAGAATATTAGGCAGGTTTATGCATATATTTTTTTTTCATGGACATTTACCTGAAGTCAATAATATATATTTTTTTTTTAAAAGTTTTTAACCTTTTAACTATAGGGATACCTGGGTTTTGTATTATTGAAAAAAAAATTTTTTTTGCTAGCTGTGTGAAGTATATAACTGTTATAAAATAATTTTTTCAGGTTAATTTGAGCATTAAACAAGTACATCTCAATTTTAATCACTCAAAGAGGCATTAGGGCTTTAAGCCATTCTTAAAGGGAAAGACAACTGTTTTTCGACCTACGCTTATTATTTTTATTGAATAATGTTCAAAGACAAACATCGATATTGCACTTGCATTCAAGTATGCATAGCCATTAATTAGTTAATTTAACAGATGGGACTGACATTGTTCGAAGACAGGGTTGGTCACCAGTGTGTCTGTTTACTTATGTATGTATTGGAAGGCATCTGTAACAATACTGCGTTAAACAAGCTTGGTCATCAAAGCACAATGTTAATCTGTTGTAAACATATCAAAAAAGCTAGTTCAGCTGACCTGTGGTTTTAAAAAATCTGGTTTTTAGTACCAGGTTGATATATGAATATAAAAGCATCCACCCGTGCAGGCAAGAGGGGACAGCCACAACTAGATGATATAACTACCATGTTTTCGAACAAGGACATTAGTTCCGCTTTTTAAATTAACTAATTGAAAGCTTTGCTAATTTGATTGAAAGTGCAATACAGATGGTTGTCTTTGAAAATATGCAATAAAAAATAAGGTTGAATAACGTTTTTCACTCCCTTGACAGGGTTCCATGAATAGAGGAAACCTTCCTCAACATGGCTGGCAGCAAACAAAGCCCAACCAGGTCATTCCAGAAGATGAATTATGAAGACAATTTGAAAAGATCAGCTACATGTAAGTGTTGCCTCTTCATGGTTTTAAGAGCATCAAGGCAATGGCTAGTTCCCATTTTCGCCTGCCAACATGATCTGATTTTTTATCACAAATTATTGGTTAAAATGTTTTTTTTTGAGTTATCAAAAAAAATAAAAAATTGACCAGGGTCTGGTTGCTCAAAGCTCTGTTAGCCTAACAGCCAGTTAGATGACGCTGCGTCACAAAAAAAAAAAGGATGTCACAGCATACTAGAATTTCATTGTTACGCAACGTCCTGTAACTGGCCGTTAAACTAACTGAGCTTTGAGCAAGAGGCCACTGCTCTAAAAGCATAAAATGGACCAGGCCTAGGAATTCAGCTAACTTGTACACTGTAAGATTAGAAAATATTAATACTTCATAAGTATATTATTATTTTTCCAAATTCCTTGGTGTCTGGTCACCAATAAAATGCAGTGGTGGAAATAAACTTTTTTGGTGAGCAGGCCAGTCGGGCCTGCATGTTCCAAATCTACAGGCCAATCAAACATCTAACATGTCCAACTCAGTTTTGATACATTCACACCTCGATGATTTTTAGATTCGTGTTGTCCATTCTGAGTTAGCCTGACCTAGCAACACAACCCATGATCAACTTCATGAGGCCGTTTTTTGATTGCGGCTGTCAAACATGAAAGGACACAATTTTACAAACCTCTAAGAGACACAAAGGCTAAACCAAAGATTGTTCCCAGTCAAAGCCAGTTGGCCCTGCAGTTCTGGAAATTTACAGGCCCAATGCAAAATCTACCAGGTTTTGGTATGCAGGCCTGCTTAATTCCCACCCCTGAAAATGGTTAAGAAAATCTAGTGCTGAGAAGATATAAAAGGTATAATAAACATGGTAACAATACTGAATATAAGGCATAAATATGCAATTTGTAAAACTGATTGAAAAGTAGGATATGTTGTACAGAAAATAAGACAAATTTAGTTAAGTATGTATATTGTATTATTAAACAAGAAAATTTATATAACAGATCTTAATTTTTATTAACATGAAACTATTGAACAGCCATGTAATCTTAAATTCAGTGACATTTCTAAATGTTAAGTTGAATCAAAATAATTTCTTAAACATATAAATATAATAAATTTGTTAAAAAAAAAGAAATATATTTGTACAGTTAGATCCATAATGTTAAAAAAAGTCCAACCCCATATACATTTGATGAACAAAAACTATCGCACCATTTCTCCAATAAAGAGTTGTAAAAAAAAAAAAAAAAAAAAATGATAGTACACCATAATTAAAGGTTTAACCCACATTTACAAGATCAAGAATAGTAAAAAAATATTAACAGCAATCAATTTGATATATCAATGCAGGTTAACAAAATGAAATACACTTAATACAACACCAACGATGACATCAACAATGTACAGTATGTGTTAAAATGTTCAATCAATAATAACTCCAGGAGTTTTTATAGACAAAAATTTCTCATAACTAAATATGATATTATCTGAAACTCAATATTTTTTGTAGCCTTCAGCACGCAAACTGCATTAATATTCAATTTTACTAATTTTTCATCGTCCATTAAATAAAACCACAGGAAATCTGTGGGTCATTTACTGTAAACTGATTAACAGACTTTTCTGTGTGTAAGATGGCACAAACCTTTATCTCTGAGACTTGTTTTAGACTATGAAGAAATTTAGGAACTTTTTCTACCAATGATTGCTTGATCGATTATTTAAACACGATTTGAAAATATTAAAATTACAAGTAAAGTGGGAATAAAGCTCCTACATGTATGCAGTACTAGTTCTATCATGTTATAGGTTAAAGAAAAAGACAAAGACAAAATAATTTCGACCTAAACTTATTATTTACAGACAACCATCTGTATTGCACTTGCATTGAATCAGTATAGCCTTTAATTAGTAAATTATAAAAGCAGAACTGACGTCATTGTTCCAAAAGCATGATAGTTATATCATCTTGTCGTGGCTACTTCACATGAAACTGAAAGTGAGGGTTCCATCCACAAACAACAAACAACAAACAACCGCTTGTACATATCCATCCGGTAATAAGAACCTGATTTTTTAAAACCACATGTCAACTGAAAACATGTTAAACATATGAGTTACTCAAAGAGTTTTTTTTTTATATGTATACAACAGATTAACATTGTCCTTGGATGGCCAAACTTGTGTATATGCCGTGTTCTTACAGATACCTTCCAATGCATCCATAAGCAAACAGCCACACAGGTGACCGATTGTGTTTCACAACAATGACATCAGTCCTGCTTGTTAAATTAACTAATTAACAGGTCAGCTAATCTTACTCGGATGCAAGTGCAATACAGATCACGCTTGTCTTTGAAAATATGAAATAAAAACAATAATTTTAGGTTGAAATTCAGTTGTCTTTCCCTTTAAGTGATGCATATATACTTTAATGTAGGCGACAAGTAAATTCATGTCGCAAGCTTGAGAGAAATCAATCAGAAGACAATATATATTAAAAATGTGCATCGTTAAGACAGAGGAAACCAATAGAAGAAGTAATTACGTAAAGAATGTTGAATATAAAATACTTTGCTTAATACATTAATACATGTACATCAGCAACCAGGGTTATCCAAGTGTTATTAGAGGCTCAAAATCCATAAAGTGAAGTGAAATTGCAAATTGGATTTGTTTGTTTGATTGGTGTTTAACGTCGTACTCAAGGGTATTTCACTTATATGATGACACAAATACAGAACATCACAAATAAATCTGCTTCCGTTTACCCTTTAGCTCTGCGAACACCAGGGCAACAGAAAGCAGCCTCTTTTCTCACCTCTTACGATCGACCGAGGAAGCCCAGGGAGTATGCTGCAGGCCATGGCCCACCCGCTCCCTCACGGGGCGGGAAATTAGAATATACATGCACAAACATATGTACTACCTAATCTAGTGTACATCACAAATATGGTACTTAACAATTTGAATCTAAGGGCTAAAAATCTCGTTGCAATTAGTGTGTAGTTACAAATCTTGGACTTAAAAGGGAAAGACAACTGGTTTTCTTTTACCTAAACTTATTACACCTGTCCCCTCGCTATAAGGCAACTCAATATAACGCAAATTGCGTTTTAACATAGTCGTGATTATGTCCCCCAATTTGCTATATTTGTTGTTGTTATGGCATTCAGTCTTTAAAACTTTAACAGGTTATACTCATTGAGAAGCGCAGATCCTTTTTGCTAGAATCAGTAGATATGCACATATTTGCGTATTTTAGTAATTGTCTGTCTTCCAAGTATAAACAATAACTTCAAGTAACAATTTCCAGTTATCGTTACGCTTATCGGCAGGCACAGGTAAACACAGACAGCTGGGCTGCCTTACAGCTGGACTGCATGCTCTCTGCAGTTCAAGAGTCTGCAGACTGCAGCATGGTTGACTTCTCAACCAGGAAAATTGCTTGCAAATTATGATGGGATGTGTTTATAGCAAAAAGGGTTCACTAATTTGCATTAGTGAACATTTACATGGCTTTTACGGCAATCTGACTGGCATTTAGCATGAAGAAGATGCTTGCAACTTACGTTCATTCTCCTGTAATTACAACTAATATTAATACTGCGTTTAAATAAAGATCTTCCTGAATATGTCAGTCAATTAAATTAATGATTCTTTAAAATGATCATTAAGCGGTGCTTCAAAGAGACATTCCTTATCCTATATGCGTAATGTTGGCTTGATTCACACTGGTCTGCCATTTTACAGCGTTTGTGAAAGTAAGTAACAAAAAGTAATCCGTGTCTACGAGACCTCATACAAACAAATTTTATTACTGCTATTCTCAAACAAATTGTGCTATTTGAAAATATACATGCACTTTTAAATATTGAGTATGAACAATAAAGTACACAGTGAAAAGAAAAACGCATACATCCGCCATCTTGAAAGTTTTTCTTGTAAGTGAGTAGTAACTAGTAACAGTTTGTGTAAGCCTACAGGTTGTGCAGTCGCTAAAATGAGATCTGTTTTTAATTTCATATAAATAATTAAAAGTGACAAACATTAAATAATTAATTAAAAGTTTATGATTGGTGTTAAATATGATAATAATTAGGCTGCAGCCTATTGAATGCATGTTTAGTACACATGCCACGACAGTCTCTACAATAGGCTCACTTGCCATTCACCTCTGTCTGGGGCACGGCACTACTTTTTTGTTTCACATGAAACCTTGAAAACATAAATAATAATGTCAAAGGTACTGGATGTTTTTGACATTCTATGTAGAAATATACTCTGTATGGTGTGATCAATGCAACGGGAAATTGGAGAGTGTGATGACATTTGACATTGCATAAAGAATATATTTAATGACTATGTAAAATGTCACAAACAACAATCCCTTTGATTCTTGTGCTAAAAACATAACATATAGTCATAAATTATCAGTACTGATAATATTTAGATATGGTTATCCATTTGTTCATTAAATAATAACACAAAAATGGTTTTGTCAGGATTTCTGACTGTGATCCTATGCAGATGGGTATGCTGAGAGCCGGAAATGAAACGACGCCACAACTGTACATGTTTTTACTTTTAATCAGTTTATTTTTAATACTTTAAATTAGTTTATTTCTTTAAAAAATCAATTATTAGCTTAGAACCATTCCACAACTCACCTCCGGAATTAATTGTGAAAATCTTGCTGCTAATTTCATCACAGACCTCTGTGAACTTGCTGTAACCTAGACAAAAAAATATAACATGTTCAATAACTCAGTTGAGGTTAAAAAAGGTACAAAAAACAGTATCCATTCTGTCTCAGTGGGGCTTGGAGGCTAAACTAAAGGGGATTTCCCTTATATCATGATGGCAGATTCTCCACATCTCAGTTCCCATTCTGCCTTATTTAAACATACGGAAGAAACATCATAAGAGACGCACTCGTGGATTGCCTGAGTCATCCTGTAGTTAGTCTGACATGCTTATATAATTCACTAAATCATTACCGAGGGGACATTTGTTAAATGAACGGCTTCTATTATTTAAGGCACTTGAAAAGTGAAAATACATGCAATAAATCAAACAATACTGACAAACTTCATAATTAAATAAAACCCATCCATTCATTAGACACCAAGACAGTATTTGAAGGGAAATATGACCAAAATATTTGTATGTTACCTTAGTTCATAAAGTAGGTTATTTAAAAAGGTACAAAGAAAATCCATGACAATCACACTTGTGCTAATCATTGAGACTGATTGATTGGTGTTAAAGGCCCTGCTTAAGGGTATTTCACTTTTCTGATGGTGATAAATTTTTTAAAAAATGTACACTCAACCATAAAATATTATTAAGTGCTTTAATAAAGTTGGCAAGTAAATTGTCCTCCAATGCTAAGAAAAAAGAGCATTGCTACAATCAAAACAAACTTCCCATAGCCAGAGGGCTTTATTGTCATGGTTACGGTTGTGTTTGAAGACAATGTTGCAGTTTTCCTCAACTGGGTATACCCAGGGATACACACTGAAAATGTTAAAGACAGTGATGGAATGGACAAGAACAGTACTTCATAAAGCATTTTTATCCTAACCTGAACCATCCTGATTTCCCTGTGCCCTGGGCTCATCTCTATATTCCCCTACTCCAGGGTCGTCTCTGTACGTTCCATATCCAGTCTCACCACTATTGTATAAACCTCCTCCTGACCTCGACATATCTACTTGGATTCAATCAATTTTAATCTGCAAAAAAAAAACCCATAAAATATGATAAAATAGTGTTAAACATAGTTACGTTAATGACAATGACTGGGGATAACCTGAACTCTGAATTTTGGTTATCCCCATGGCCCAAGGAAAACTAGAAAAAAAAAATGTAATTTTAGGGCTCTGAATGTTGCTTCCCAGGCATAAACATGTACATATTTTTCATGGGATAACTATTTTCCTTTCATTTACTTGCCCTAGTAGACAACCTGTCAAAGTTTGCATGTCCCAGATTCATGTTTTTCTGGGAAACAATTTAAGCAGTGTGTTAGTTTATTGGTCAGTCTTAGTTGTCCGTATGTAAAAGGGTCTCTCTTCAGCATGCTCAATGCTTCCATGGCAGCACCGCCCCCGGCTGTGGCTCGGTGGTAGCAGGTGCACTTCCTGAACTGAACATGCTTCGATATACCGTTCACGGGTTCGAGTCCGCCTTTCCACCATCAGGTATATAAGCCAGTCACATGTTCTGGCTCCGTCATTCGCTTGGGTGGGGTTTTTTGTATTTAAAAAAAAAACAAGCCTGTTTCTCGGTTAACTTTTAAACAAAACACTGTACCATTTTTATATATGACTCAAAATTCCGCCTCCTGTAAGTATTTAATAATGATGTAGCTCCAATGACGTCATCATATCTACACAAGAATAGCCTTCAGATGTAAACAATTAGCATGTGGATAACTCAATCATATGATGAAAGTAAATCCATGAGAGTTACCTCTGTTCAGTGTTCCGTTTGATAACTAGAAGACTGAGATAGCTAACTAACAAGTGAACTGTTAATTCACTAGGAACAAACTAGGTATATAAGGAACATGTCACTCTAATGGTAACCCATGACGGGCATTTATATTTAGCGTAAGTACAGCAAACAGCATGGGAACATAGCAAACTCAAATGTGTCTCCAAACAGTGGAGAGCGGTGTAACTCATGAATATTTAATATAGGACAGCCGAGGTTACTCAGACATGAGATTCGGTTTGCAAAAATAATGTATATTGATTCAAAACTAACATCTTTATGCCACCAACCCTTTTATTGTCCTGATCTCCACATACAGTGCTGTATGCACTGAGTAAAGATTGGGTGTTTTTCCTCATAGTCTCCATGTACATTATGGATGAAACACTGCAATCTTTGTTGTGCTTGTGTCAATTAATATTGGAAAACACTGCCTTCATATAGCATACGGTGAAATACTATTAAGCAAGGCGTAAAACACCAATCAATCAATAAATGTACAAATCGAACAGGCCTTTCAGATGGTGGTATTGTCCTACAGAACTCTCCATTAAATAGTCACTTCATATCCTTTGAGTTTGATGATTTTGACAATTTGTAGTACCAACAAAATCATTAGAGCCCTAATTACACAGCAAAGAAGAGTGACTATATAATCTGTCACTCGTGTAATCTTAATTCAATTTCTTGTTGCCCTTCGTAGTCAAGTATCTTGTAAATTCAATTTCTTGTTGCCCCTCGTAGTCACGTATCTTGTAACCATATAACAAGACAGGGAGGAAGTGGAGAAGATATTTTGATCACCTGCATGGCTGCTTAGGTTAAGATCTGCATGGACTTACAGTCACCATACACTCTGTTACACCGGGTATCTTGTTATCAAGTGCAGCCCATCGCCATATACACGTCAGCTATAGGTATTTATGTCAAAATGATCAACGTTTGCTAAAACCTTGCGATTTAGTTTAACATAAGGGTGACAATTCTCCAGCTCTTTCCTATAGCGATTAACCACTCACCATTCAACTGTCTGCTTTCAATATCTGCTTCCGTCAATCTCACATGACGTGCAGTGATACTGCCCCCTCCTTAGGTTGAACTCTGACCTCAGGTGTTTTGTTTAAACATATTATTGCTGTTCGTCGAGATTAGCTTTATTGGGGATAATATTGCGTATAGTGTGAATTTATAAACTTTGCAACCTTCGACAAAGACAAGCATATTACATTTATTTGTGAATAATCCTTTGAACTATGTTTTGTTGATCGTGTTGGCGCGTGGCGGTAGTGAGTGAACAGATTGTGACAGATGCTTTTCTATTTTGGCCTGTTTCGATAATCCCTTTGGTAGGTATGTTAATTTAAAAGTGTGATTTAATAACATAAACTGTAAAATGTTCATGATACCGAATACATTATTCACATTTTCAGTTGACGGAGATAAAATAATTAAATCTGATCTAATCTGTTTTATTCAGTGATGAAATTCAGTTTGATGAAAACTTAACAAGTTTCAAGTTTTGCTATAAATAATGTACAGTACATGTACATAGACAGCGAATACGCCAAAACTACCAAATGGAATTAGTTTGTTTGTAAAATTGGTCAATCAAAGAACTGCTTTCCAAACCGTTGAATACTGTAGAATGACAATCCACATTTATATGGTTCTTACCACTTGATCTTATCATTTTCAACATTGCTAGTCTACAATTTGGGTTTGAAACGTCAAGACAATACACTTTTTTGTAATATGGTCACAATCTGCAATAAAATATTGCATAAATAAATGCAGGTGTAGATTGTCTTGTCCATGAATGTCGACTTCAAATTTTAGTAGAAGGGCCAGTTACACTTGTCACACCCAGAAAGCCTGAAGGGTTCGAGTTTGTCTGTCGACAATATAGGTGTATATAATTAAGTGAGTCACATGATGTGCATTGGTTATCAGGGGAGGGAGTAGACCAGTGTGAAATGGACAATGGAGCATTCTACCATTTGTTTTGTTTTTTATTTAGTCAGTGATATAAGAGTACATCCAATGAGAGCTACTAAAAATAAAATACTTTACACAACATGTAAGATATTACCATAAAAATCAAACAACTCTGTGTCATTTTATGCATTTTTTTATTTAAAATAGTTAATCCTCATGGGGGTTTCCAGTTATGACGTTATGATAACAGAGTGACGTCCCTTTGCTAAATAATGTTATTTGGTTTAAAGCAATTTTAAAGCTATATTTTCCTAAAAATAAACAATCTGCAATGTTAAAGTATAGACAGGCTGCCCTACTATGCCATAAAGTGGCAACGTCATTTCATAAAGGGACGTCACTCATAATATCATTTCTGGAAACCCTGTATTGTTACTGTGTACGGGTATACTTTTATTGCCAGCTATGCTATTGTGTTACTCTGAATGACAGATTTATACAGTCATATATACAGATTTATAAGTTGGAAAGCAATGGGTATGGATAACAAACTTCACTGTTTATTGATATAGAAATGAGTGTCCAGTAAACTAAGAAGTAATTATCCATACCTAGGCCTACTGTCTTATATGCACTTCCGAAAAGAGTCTATACAGATTTATACACTTACAGATGCATACACTTTTATGCATATTCAAACACTTTTATACAGTTAATACAGATTTATACATTTTTTTCTTGAAGTTATAACAACAGGTATATCACATTTGTCAGAGCAAAGATAAATAGAGGGGGCTACATCATAATTGCTTTGTTTTCTATGATTGATATGACAGTAAAAGATGTCCGGACCTCACTACCCACCTGAGGCTCCCCCGCCATACCAATCAGGACCATCGCCTGCTGCATCAGCTCCGTATGAACCTCCTCCTAAGTACGATGCTAAGGCGGGGCAGACCTATCCAGGGCAACCGGGATATGGAGGACAGCCTTACCCACCTCAAGGTATAGC
>JARFOD010110700.1:0-15481 GCA_031763545.1 Mopalia muscosa
CTAACTAAGAAAGTGCTATTCCAAAATAACGAAAATACTGTTAATCTTCACTTTCTAAAAGACACAAAAATTATTCATTGAAGGAATTTATGTCTGTTTTCGTCTGTATACGTGTATGAAAGAAAACTAGGATTTTCTTCTAGACCCACAGCAGGTCAGTCGACAGTGTTGATCCAGCATCTCAAAGAATTAAGCGCTAAAGCATGTTATGTTTGTTTATTTTCAGTGAAAACACAGATTGGTATGTTGTGAAGCACTTACAAACAGGGGCGGAAGGATACATTCCAGGGAACTATGTGATAATTGGTTCAAATAGCGTCCAGACTCAAGAGTAAGTCTAATGGTATCATTTGCGTTATAAGAATTGATGTCCAGGTCGTTGGCGTGCTAATGTATCAAACAGTTTATAACATCATGCTGCAGAAAGAATCAAGATGGGTTTCTGTCCAGAATTTCAGAATCATGTTATACGCGTTAAGAAATAGTGGTTCTTTGAGGGTTCTTTAGAAAAGAGGATGGTTCTTTAGAATAAAGGAAGGTTCTACATGGAATCATTACGACAGAATAGGTTCTTTGATATAAGAAAAAGGCAAAATACTTGGAACAGTTCCGTGAGGGTTCTAAACAGAACCACACAAGGTTCCACTAGAGCCAAGACTGAAGAACCTTAAAGTGATCTGTTAGAGCCATATTGACTATCCATGAGAGCAAGATTATGATATTCGAGCTCAACAGTGGATAATATTTTTTTATTATTTATATCAAAGATAAATTCATCAAGCATTACAAATTTTATGACAATTTCAAATCAGGCGAGTTTGGAACAACATCACTTTATTCGAAACACCGCGTGGTAAGATTATCATGGAATAATGCTTCAATGATTCAATTTTTTTTTCAGTTGGTGGTACCCTCTAGATCGGGGAGACGCTGAAAGGACTTTGTTAAATCCCGAGATCGCCAAAGGTACCTTTCTAGTGCGAGAAAGAAAAGGTAAGTTAAACTAAGTTTAGTTGAGCCATCTCCCTTAAAAGCAAGCAGGGGTACAACTGTTTATATTACAGAGCCATTCCGAGGACAAACAATTTAAAGGCACACTTTCTCTCTGAGATATTTGTAACAACGATTTCAGGAGTTTTCTCCTTTTTGCGGGCCCGCGGCCATTGTTTAGCCCGTCTGCCTATTTATCCTGCTTCGATGTACCGTCCGCACGACAACCGCTTGTCCGGACTCTGCCCTAATCCAGTATAAACCAACAACAACAAAATTGCTCCTGTCTCGGAAACTGCAAATGAGAAAAATCAATCGAGGTCAGAAGCAGCAACGTTGTGATTTGTCAAATTTTTCCAAAACAGGGTTGGACCTCTTAATAGCAGTTTTCTAACCAAAACAAACTGCATAACAATAATGATTGACAGAGTGCCTGTATTTAAACAGGAATAAAACTTCCGCATGGACTGTTTTTGTAAAGCTATGAAATGCAAGATAGAGAAATGAAGATAGCAAGAGTTTGATTATAATAATTTTTAATTACCCATTTTTTTTACTACTCGCATTGTAAAACGTTATATTTTTTATTTCATTATGATTAAGTAAGTGTCTATTTTTACATAGAAATTGTCCAACCAGAGAAACCATCAATCATCATTTATTTATCAAAGTATGATAAGTTTTTTTTTACAAAGATAGACCACTAAACAGTACGGTTTTCTAACCAAAGCAAATTGCAAAACAATAATGCTTGAAAGGGTGTCTGGATTTGAAGAGGAGACCTTCCTGGTGGACTGTTTTTGTTGTGCTATAGAAATATAGAGTTTGATTGAACAACGTTGCCAATGTCATTTATACTTATTCAACATAGTACAAATTAAAAGCCCATCAACATGACAAGCATCAAAAACAAATATAGGCCTATACTGTTTTACTTACTGGGGTGTTGTTTATTTATTGATTGATTTTATCCATCAATTTCAGACGCATCAGCGCCATACGCCCTGTCTGTGAAGGACTATTCAGTCTCCGCGGGGGACTTCTCAGTAAGACATTATAAAATACAAACATTGGAGAAAGGAGGATGTTGTATTGAAGGACAACATTCGGACATCTTCAACAGCATTCAACAGCTAGTGCAGTTTTATTCAAGTAAGTTCCAGCAAAATTAAGGTTTTCTATATATATTGTCTTCTCCCCTCCCAGGCGGATGAGTGGTACGCATATTGGACTGCTGATTCTACTTCGATGAACCGCGCAGCTTCAAATCCCTCTTACGACTGGGTTTTTTGAGAAACCTATGAAGTGCATAAAGTTCATCCTTATCTGGCTTCGGTTTTGTTTTCGAAGTTTCCTCCTGCTTTCTATGGGTATCGAATAAAGTAAGTCAGAGTAAAAAGTGAACAATAAGTCTCCAAGAGAAGTTAAATAGTATGTGCTCCAGGCGAAGTTATGCGGTTTTATTTAGCCCTGGCTGAAGAACACTTCATATTTTGTGGTTTTACTGTTAAGTACATAACCGCCATATAAGTGAAATACTTTTGAATAGCCCCAATCAATCAATCAATCAATCAATCAAACTGGCAATTTGATGTTCTCTTTTTAGATTCCACAAGCAGGCCTACTGGTTTATGTTGTCGTTTAACATCGGCCTGTCCCAAGAAGAAACCACTTGTGCCATTCCGTGACATGGAAGTCCTGCGAAACCAGATCCAGCTCATCAGGAAAATGGGAGACGGATTCTTTGGGGAAGTTTGGAGGGGTATGTATGGGCATCAGCGCCTGTTTCTACCACCTCGATATGTAATGAAGCTTCACTTGATCTATAGATGTTATTAAATAAAACAAAGCCTCAATTATTTGTATGCAAACTATTGAAATCATTTCGAGATGTTACCTTCACATGCAGTTAACTTCATAACAAAATGATGCTTACTGGTCCGGGACATCTATAGGCCCTACACATGTCTGGGTGTATTTGTGTTGGCGAACGTTTTCCAATGTATGGGTCGTTTTCCAATGTGCTAAACATCGCGAGAGTCTCATAACTGTTGTATCATCACTACGCTCAGCCGAGACAGATGTATCAATATCCATAAAAAGTCATACATTTTGTTAGCCGGAAACCGATTTACCAGTGTATGTATACACTTTCCTCACTTAAAAGTAAACTTAGCAAATTCCATATGGCTTTGGAAAGAACCAATTTAGTTTAGGAGTATATTATGCCCGAACTCCAAAAACAGATGAAAGGTGCGAATCTCTATTCATCGCTAACTATTTATCAGTGGACTTGAAAAAACTCATGTCAGCATCAAAATACCTGAATTATACTGCCCTTAGTCAGATGGCATATGAGATTAAGAGGCATCAGACTAAACTATGTTACAGCTTGAGGTAAGCAAACACAAGGTACAGTTTTTCAAATAAATATATCCTTGAAATGCTTCTAATTTAACAGGTAGGATGAACAATAATGAAGACGTTGCTGTCAAGATGATGAAGCAGGGAAAGATGACCCCTCAAAATTTTATAAAAGAAGCCAAAGTATTGAATAAACTTCGACATCCGAAACTGGTGCCTCTAAGAGGAGTCTGTACCAGAACGAGGCCAATGATGATCATCACAGAGTTGATGGTGCGCGGTGACCTCCGAAAATATCTCCTTCTTGATGCTGGCAAAAGGGTCAAATTACCCCATTTGGTGGACATAGCTGGACAGGTGAGCCCAATATATAATCAGTGCCACTAGGTCGGTCACTAATATCCTTTGTTTATATAAACTGATTGTGTACTCTGGGACATGATCTGATTGATTGGTGTTTTACGCCAACCAAGATTGGAAGCGTTTCCATAATGTTGGAAAGTTGATTTCCCTCCAGTGCTAAGTAAAGACAGCAGTGCTACACTTCAAACAAACTGCCCTTAACCCAGGGTTTTCAAATGATCTGTACATAAAACAAATGTTAGCGACCAGCATTGAAATATAACCGGAATACACTATTATTATTATAAGAGCCTTTGAAACATAGTCATAGTTTGAACAAACTATATACAGTGTTCTGAAACTCCTTCCACTGATTGAAACCATTTGGGAAACTGTTCTTATCCTTTGTTTCAAACTTACAAACAGTGCTAAACTAATACCGACACAAGAAATTCCTAGTATATAAGAATAAATATAAAGCTTGAAGGCCAAACGTTTAAGTCCTCTCCTAATTCAACCAACAGAAAATGGTACAAGGAGACTGGCTTGAGTGCCAATAAGCACTGACCAGCGAATAACCATTGTCCCTGGGAGAGGACTTCCATAGTAGTTCACTATAAACGAAGAACCACTTACCATGACAACGGTTCCCTGTAGAACCTTTTTGACACACGAAGAACAATTTTTATACTTTAATGTCTTTTTACGAATGGTTGGGAGGGTACTTCATGTTCCCCTGCTTCTCTCAGAGCTTACATGCAACTTTAAGCCGACTCGTTCGCGATGCCGTTGTAATGCATCCTGTGTCTGTCTTGCCTTATTTATATTTCTTGCGAGCGTTTTGATGGCAATTTCCTTCTCTTATTGGGCTGGCCCGCTTCCTTGGGGTTAAACAACCTTAAGAATGGCGTTAAACTCCAATCAAACAAACAGTCTTATTTAGTGTCTGTGATTTGATATCTATTTATGCGTTATGTTCCTTGTTTTAGATTGCCAATGGAATGAGCTTCTTGGAAAAGTGTAATTATATTCACCGTGATTTACGAGCTGCTAATGTATTAGTTGGAGAAAATAATACGGTTAAAATAGCGGACTTTGGACTGGCTCGCTTGATAGCCAGTGACGACGACATATATTATATGTCAAATCGTGAGTATACGAGCTTTAAATTATACACATAGGTTTATCTTTCCCCAATTGAACAGATATTAAGTCTAAGATTAAGAAATATGGAACCAAAAAGTTCATAAAATGTATTTTACAGCTGAGGTCTCCACTATATAGGCCGAATATGTCTCACGGAGAATAAAACAAAATGATTATAATTAAACAAAAACTTGCTCCATCACAACTCCCCACTAAGAACCGTAAATATGTTTGTTTGCAAACAAATATTTGATTTGATCATAATTTGAAAACATAATAACATTGGCTACATTTTATTTTTAAAATTTACAAAATGTAAGGCATACTGCAGGGCGACTTTTTGTGGTGCTTGTTATATGCCTATACATCGACATTTAAAAATAATATGTCAATACCACAAGTAGATCAGCCATTAGGATTGTTTAGGAAGGGATCTTAACTTTCGTTCAACGTAATTGCCATGACGACCAGTAATTAACACACTTGCCGCTGTAAGAACATGCAACGTAAGCTATATGCTTTGTGAAACGGTTCCTTTTGAATGGCTTCAATAACTAACTTCACAACCTATAAGAGCAATAAAATGTACCTTTTTGTTCTTCTAGAGTCCAAAGTGCCTATCAAATGGACGGCACCGGAAGCTCTATTTTATAAGGAATTCAGCTGTAAATCGGATGTATGGTCATATGGGATTCTACTATTCGAGATATTCACATATGGACAGGCACCATATCAAGGTAAGACCATGGATCTTAAATGTATGAGAGTTTAGAACCTTTTCCCCTTCCAAAGATTGTTTGTTTGTTTGATTTGGGTTTAACGTCGTACTCAAGAGTATTTCACGTATATTATACCACTAAGCCAAGGGCCCCATTCCAAAGAGAAAATACAATAAAATTATTTTGGCTGCATCTCCATTCAAATCTTGGAAGTGTGAATTTAAAAAAAGTTTGGTTTTTTTCTTGTGATTACTAAGTTTAAGAGGCTTCTCCGTCTAGCAAAAGTATGTATAACGAAACAGTTTTTAATATTTTAAAGGCCCGATAGCATGTATAAATGTCCAAATATTTCAAGTAGTATATCTTCTCATTGCAGGTTTTTGCACAGCAGAAATAGCTACGTTTCTCAAAAACGGATGTCGCATGTCGAAACCTCAGAGCAAGAATTTCCCCGAAGACGTGTACACATTGATGCTTCGATGCTGGCAGAACGTTCCAGAACACAGGCCATCGTTCTCCTTCTTACACTCATTTTTTGATGATTTTATCGTCTCGTCAGAAAGAAAATATAAGGAAATGAGGAGTCTTTGAGCTCACGTTTTTGTTATGTAATTTAATGTGACAGCGAGGAAAAGACATAAATCAAGATTGAAGCCATGAAACCAATACAAGGAACAAAAGTTAACTGTGCAAGGTTTTATTGTATACATACTTTCATGATATACGAATGAAGAACAGGTTCGAAGAAGACATTTGTCAACCTAGGTTGTCTGTGGATCGGCGCCGTTTGGCATTATAGTGTAACTCGTACATTTTCCAAAAGACAAAGGGCGATCCCAATAGACCTTTTGGATTATACGACCAGTTGGAGATATATAAAAAGTAAAGGGCTCCAAATCGAGCTAAAAATCCATCGAGATTCGGTTCGAAAATGTCGGTATTGGTTAACAGGTCAAAGCCTGGAAAGGTAAATTGGATTTCTCTTTATCGCCGGTTTAATCTGAGTCGCATGTGGAAAACAATGTTTTCATGGTAAAGACAAACATATTTTTCTATTGTTGAATTTTGAACATAGCATTTAACGAAGTGCAAATTAGTTTCAAGAAGGGCATGCTTGTTTTCTACAAAAGGCTGTGAACAGATAATTATTTCATATTCGATGACCCGGAATGTATAGAACTTGAGCGAACATCAACGAAAAAAAAAAAAAAAAAGGAATAATGGTGCTTATGAAGTTATAACGAATAACTTGGTGGATTCAGACAACCAAGACTCATACAGCAGTACAGACAGAATGACTTGATCATGCTTTTTCTTGGACATCTACATTCCATCTTGGAACGTTTCCATGGCTACCGTGTTAAGACGGACATAACTGTGAAAGAAAACTACACAACTGTTAACTGTGAAAAAGTGCTAAAGATTATTGAAACAAGAACAAACACAGGGCCACTGTGGGTATATAGGAACAAGGAGCTGTTAAACAGGGATTTTATACTACCGTTAGTAAAAAGACCCAGGGTTTATTTTAAGTGGTTTTTGATTAATTTTAACGCTTATATAGCGTATAAATATAAAGTATATATCCCACACAGCAAGCTTTTCAGTCACACGCGTATATTTGGCCCGATGGAAATTAAGATTTTAAATGTGATCTTCTATTACCAGATCATGATACATCTAGGTTAGGCAGGTGGCTTTTCTTTTCGGACCGTTTAGATTATCGGGCGGTATTTTATAACTCTTATCCAGGCCGCTTTACCGCCGCCAGAAACACAGGACTACGCACAATAGACCGGGCGTAGTGTGGCAAAATTCATATTGGACAAAATTAGTACAATGTTGTGGACACATAAGACAATTTCGTATTCAATCGAAAAGGGGGATCGAGCCCAGGTGTATGATTAACCCCAAAACCTTAGTTGTAGGATATTACCATGTGCCAAAATGGGTTCGTTCCGAAGTTTTTTGCATTTTTTTCATAGGGTACGTTACTTCGTTATTTAAATAAATGGTGCCATAGTCTTACGCAATGGTTGATCGGCGTTTAAGCTGTGTTAACATCAAAGAGTAGTCCAAGGGGATAGTAAGATGAGATACAGCCGCAAACAGGTTAAACTGGACATGGCCTGTATCCCATGATGACATTCCATAACGTTTTGGAACTATACCCCATTCCTGGGGGAAATTTACGATTGGTGTGAAGAGTTCATTTTAAAAGTTAACTCACACTCATGCCAGTATTAAATAAACAATGATGTATGCTAGGGGAACTTATGGCATTGTTGTTTTAAAGACAACTCAGTAAATAATTTAAAATGAAAATTTACATTGATAATAATGCTATGTTGAGCTGTTGAATATAGCATGCCAACTTGTTTCATATTGTTAACCGAAATAAATATATTTCTTTTCTACTTGGGTCTTTTTTTATGAACAAAAGTAGTGACCTATGCAGAGATTGGCCGTTTGGAATGAAATTAATTTGATTGAGTAATATTATTGCAGTATTTTGGTGCTAGATTTACCATTCTTATAATGGTTGTTTTCCCTTTACCTCAACATACCAGATTAATTTGTGAAGGAAAACAGCATTGATTCAGACCATGGACAATATCGATTTTTTGTTTCTTTGGTTGGGGTTTAATGTCGTACTCAAGGGTATTCACTTATATGACGACGGATTGTCAACTTCACACTGTCCCTTGGCTTGTTACCGTGGAAAAGCGAGAGAAAACGTCGTAAAAACCACCCCTACCATTGCCCAAGCCACATCTTGCGACATTCATATATACCTGAGATCGACAGATGGACTTGTCCTGTGAACGGTACATCGAATGTTTAGAAAGCGCACTCACTAACCACTAAGCCACGGCTGAAAATATTTGCTCATAATCCCAGTCAAGTCTCCTTTTCCTACTTTTGTTTAAGAACTATTTTAAAAGTTATGGTGTTTATCCCCATTTTGGTGCGATATGCAATGTCGGCCATATTTGTTGTGAAACTTAGTGAAATACAACCACATCTGTAGTATTAACGGATAAAGCGAACTCTGAAGTTAATGTCTGAATTTGAGTGATGGCCATTTTTGTTTGCGAAATTCAATGACATGCAATCCCATCAGTTTCTGAACTAAAGGAAACTATTTTCAAAGTTTGAAATATATTAAATTAGTATGTAATGGCTCAATTTTGTTTTGCGAAGTTTATAGAAATGAAATTCCAATATTTGTCTTAATGGGGGAGAAGCAACCGTAAAAGTTTCAAGTTATTCGTGAATTTGTTTTCAAAATTATTATGTAGGGGTGAATATTATTTTAAAAAAATATGCAATGGGGACCATATTCCTTTGTGAAATTTGATGAAATGCAATCCTATCGTATGTCTTGATAGTAGGAAGTTAACTTCGAGGTCTCAAGTTATCTGTGAATTTGATCATGTTCAAATAATCATGTTCAGAACACATAGGTGTGAATATGGTAAAATTATGCATATGGCAGCCATTTTGTTTTACGAAATTTGATGAAATTCAATCCTATCTATTGTCTTAATAAGATGCGACTTTATTTCAAGTTTAACGAATTATAATACTCACAACATATACAGTAAGGAATATTGTAAAATAATGCAATGGCGGCTATCTTGGTGTCGGAACATGGTGAAATTCAGTCTGATCCATTGTCTTAAAAGCAGGAAGCTATCTTCAAAGTTTGAAGTTAATCCGTGAATTTGTTCTCTACGCATGAATATTTTAAAATCATGTAATAATGTTTTACGGAATTTGGTGAAATGTAATCCCATCCGCCGTATTAACAAGACGAAGCTCCAAACCAATAAAACAACACACAGGTATTTTAAAAAATAGAAATCAACCGATAAATGGGACAGCTTAGGAGAATCAGAGAAACAGATGATCAATATTAAGTTAAAAGATATTCTGCCTTGGTAAATACAACTACAAATGTGTATTTCAAAAAATAAAAATCAACCCATCCATGAATACGACAGCTGAAGAGAATCCGTGTTCAAAATTATCTGAGACTTCAGATTTGTGTTTCTGCTGTACGATGCACAAAAAAGTCGGTTTTCGTTTGCCTTACTTGTTGGATTGACAGTCTGTTTTAAAGATCGAACAGTTGAAATATATATCTAAGCTATGAAACAAATGCTGCTATTAGTAATAGCAGCATTTGTTTCATAGCTTGATTATATATATAATTTAGAAAACTGAAATTGTTGTGGAAGAGCGCACCATTTCGGTCTGGTAACGCATTGGAGCGGCATATCAGGCAAGGGCCACAACTCTTGTAAGAGAAATGCACAGAAGGAAAAACAAAAAATGCAATGCGTTCACGATTATAAGTCATAGATGCGCGGCCCACCACCCTGTACGTTATTACCTCCCTGTGTTTATCAAAGAAAATAACTTAAAGAGTGTCTTAGCTATAGGCCTACTGTAGTCCGAGGGTCCGACACTAGAGTTTGTGTAAAATTTTCCGTCAAAAACAAGCATGAATTGGATGAATACTTGTTTTTCTTTTGTGTTTTGTGCTACTTTTTGCACAAACTAAAGGAATTGCTACAATGAAAGTGAATCGCAATTCCCTATGAACAGGGTGGGAATACAGATTTATTGTAAAATTCCGAAATTGTTCTTGGAACTCTTTGGAAGAATCGCATTCTAAAATAATTATCATTATAATTTGAATCTAAACGTCATTAAAAGCTGCCTCACTATGACTTGTTCAGAGCACAATGGGCGATAAACAATTTATTTTGTTTGATTGGTGTTTAACGTTGTACTCAAGGGTATTTTACATATATGAGGACGGACACAAATACAGAACATCACAAACAAATCTGCTTCCCGTTACCCTTTAGCTCTGCAGCTCTGCGAACACCAGGGCAACAGAAAGAAGCCTCTTTTCTCTCCTCTAACAATCGAGGAAGCCGAGGGAGTATTCTGCAGGGCCATGGCCCATCCGCTCTCTCACGGGGGTGATAAACAATTTAAGACACAATAAGCGAAAACATATCCATTACACAAAATATTTTATTTACAAAAATAAAACGATAACACTATCACAGACACACTTTCATTTGATGTAATTTTTACTGTTGAAATAAGTAAATTATGATGAAGAATCTAAATGTCATTTTTCAAAATAGTTGATATCTCATCTCAACAAGTTCGCTCATTTTTACAAGTTCAAATAGCCAAGGCGTCCCGTAGACCCTCATCTATCCTCATCTATCGACTGTCAACTGTCATGCCCACTATGGGACCTCATTTTTCAAATTTAACCAAACATCCTTGTATATATTTTATAAAAGTTGACAGAACTCTCTCTTACAGTTTTGTAGCAAATAAGTTGCCTTAGTTGTTCGCTGAGATAAACTTTATCTGAGAAGAGATGCATAGACTTAATTCTGAAATCTGTCAAAATAGTAGTTCAGTCACCTGAATTTCCATGAACCAACTTTTGGTTATTTTCCTTTAATGTCAGGTCACACAGTCAACAATAAAAAATTTCACCCCACCGAATCAAGATAAAGGCAGAATCTGTTGGTACAAATAAACTGATTTGGTGGAACAAGTCTCTCTCAGATAAGCAACATTGCTTCATATTGAGCAAACAATTTTAGCTTATTTCAAACTAGACAATAAACAAACAATAAAGTCATAGATAACTATATTAGTTAATAGTTATGCAAAGTCAAAAAGTCAAAAAGGGAAAACATGACAACAACATAAAGTAATACAGACACAAAAAACAGATTGGCTTCCCTTTATCTCTGAGAGCACCAGGACAACATGAATTTCCGACCAAATGCCTGCAAGGGAATTGATTGCGAAATGGTCCAAAATGTACCTGCAGGCCTATGGAACTAGATAGCTTTGGCTTATTTTCCACACCACCTGTGGGTCAGCAACTTAAAGAATCATTAATCTAACTGTTTTGGTGTAAAACGCTTCTCATTTACGCAAAATCGAAACAGCCAGCTCAAAATTTGAGACTTTCAACAAAATATGCATTTTGCCAAGAATTGTTTTTAGAAAACAATAATAAATACTGTAATTATCCATATCAGCTATATATGGTGAAAATGGCCCCAAAATCTTTTCCTGTGGCTATGTGTGAGCTTCTGGGGCCTTACTGTAACAAATAAAAGAACAAAATCTACTTTGATTAATTGATTGATTGGCATTCCGAGCCATACTTAAGGTGGTGTCACTTATATGCAAAGGTGTATTCCAACAATAATGGCACTAGCACAACCTTAATGTGAAGTAAAAGTTTCATTAATGTTAGAAAGAAATTTTCCTCCAGTGCTAAGTATAGACAGCATTACTACACTTTCAAACAAACTGTCCTTAGCTAGAGGACTTCTTAGAATTGGAACAAAACTTTCAAACATGGCTACAGAAAACTGTTTGTTTGTTTGCTTGATTGAGGTTTACATCAAATTCAAGGGTATTTCACTTATATGATGACAGATTGGCCACCTCACATTGTGCCTTGCCTAAGTACAATTGAAATCAGTACAAAACCTGTTAAAAAAATCACTGCCGCCAGAGCCACATCATGTGGCTCACTAATATGCCATGTGGCTTTGAGAGATATACTGACAGACGCACTCGACCCCGAGAACGGTAAATCAAAGGAGGTGTAGTAAGCGCACACGCTACCACCAAGCCATGACCAGGGGTCCCAGAGGGTAATGGAGACAAATTTTATTGTCAGGAAGAACAATAATCAATTCCAATATTCCATGTCAAGAAATAGAGAAACAGCATCAATAGTTGAATTCTAGGGAAAATTTAAACACATTTAAATTAGGTGATAACATAGAGTGAATGTAGAATATGTTCGGACAAATTGTATTAACTGCGTTACAATTGATGTGAGTTTTAAAAAAAATAAAAGTAATCACATGATATTTACATTTACATATATAAGCTTACACAAGTTACACAACTAATTATCAATCCTGGAATTTAATGACATCAGTTTGTTATCTTCTGAAAGATAAAATAAAAATAAGATTGGATACCCAATATGATTCATATAATACAGGGGTTTTTATACACAAAAAATTTTCATCAAACTCAATTTGATATTGACTAAAACTCAATATTCGGCACAAAAAATGCATTAATACTAAATTTTACTAACTTTCATCGTCAATTAAATAAAATCAACATATTGATGGATATAAGTGACACTGGATGAATTGAGGAAATCTGTGGGTCATCCACTGGAAATTCTGAATTTCATAGCTCGCCAGTGGCCAAAGTTATACATGTACTTGTAGAAGCTTTTATATGGCTGACGCCAGAGGTATGACATAAGCTCACCTTACTTTGTACAGGTGAGCTAAAATTGTGATATTAAAGTAGGATTTTATGGATTTATTCATACCCAATGTTTCAGTGCAGATACCAGCACTGTTTTCAAGCTATTAAATAAGGGTAGTAACATTAAGAACATGTGGCATGGCTCGCTTATATATCAGAGTTGGATAATATTTTGGATCTGAAAATAAGGAAACACGGTGTACTACATTTATAATAAAGAAACAAGCCATACTTCCACACAGGTGTTATGATTTGTATAAAGTAGACTGAATGGAAAAGGTACTCAATTATTTAACAAAGTTCATTAGGTTGTAATAAGCAGGCTGAATAAAAAATACAAAAAGTCTTACTTATTATGTTATCATCCCGGCTTCTAAATGCCACTCAAACAAGTTAGAGTAGGCTTGTATAAACATTTCCGCTAACCTTTATAAGATGTCTAATTTCACTAACATGACTCTTGTATATTCTTAAGCTTCATCTGTGGAGCGGCTTCCTCTTCACTAACTTTCTGCTCATATTTAAGCTTAATGGCCGTCAGATCTTTGGATAGCTGATTGATCCGGGATGCTCGGCGGGCTATTTTTCTTTTTGTGTTTTTCTTAAACTTACGAAAATCACTGCGGATCTTGTCTAATTGTTTTTTAACTTTGCTGTTCTCTTCAGCTGGAGTTTGTTGGGGAACTGTAGTCTTAGGTAAAACATATGCAACTGTTGCAGGTGTAGTGAGTGGGCCTAAAGTTTCTGTCACCATTGGTGGCACACTCCTGGTGTAATCCGGCAATTTAAAAGGTTGTTGCAGGAATGAGTCAAGTTCGGTTTTCCGGTGGTTTCTGGACAACTTTGTGTATCTGTCATGCAGCTTATTCACCTTGTTTCTAATTAGATCTTCAGGTAACTCTTCACTGCACAAGTTTAATGAAAACAACCACTTGCAAAAGACTTTCCATGTTAAACGTTGTCTCGACCAATAATTTCTCAGTTCAAGAATAATGGCAATATTTATTTCAAATACAGGTAAATTTTCAGGACACCCTATACTTCCCGACAGACGTTCAGGTGTGATGCACAGTTTGTCACACAAATAGCCAATGGATGGCTTCACCGGTGTCTCCAGAAGGAATTTCACTAGATCATTAGGGTCAAATGACTTGGAGTAAACTTTTCGTTTTACGTTACAGTAGGGAGGTATTTGTTGTACTGGTATCTCAGGCCTTAAAAGCAATAATGCACCCTCGAAAGTTTTTTGGACTGAGCCGTTTCCTCTACTTTCAATAGCATCTACTATATTCTTCACAAGGCCGTAGTTCACAATACTTGATGTGTTCCAAAATCCTAAGCCAACAGAAAGTATATAATTAATATGCATCCATTTGGTTTAGTAAGCATGCACACTACCACTTAGCCACGGCTGCTGGCTAGAAAAGTGTACTGTTTGTTTGATTGGGGTTTAACGTATTATTCAAGGGTATTTCACTTATATGACGACGTGCCAGCCCAATGGGTGAAGGAAACCACACTCAACACCACTGGCAACAAACAAAGACAGGATGGGTCAAATACAGGACAACAACAGCAGGACGCAATACAGACACCACAAACAGATCGGCTTCCTGTTCCCCTTGAACTCTTGAGAGCACCAGGGCAACAAGATGCTCCCTTCAACCCCTCGCTAGAAAAGTGTAAACATGGATACTTATCAATTGAATTGTCAGAATATAAACACGGTCACAAACATAACAAACTGATACTGGTATCAAAAGTACTCACCGGGTACAATCTGTTTGTCAATTAGATCAGTAATGGCCTCAGATGTCCAGGATAGGTCCATTTCTTTGACCCCTTCTTCTCGATTTATCCATCAGCCCACCACCTGCTTTTTAATAGTTTAATGTTCAGAGCTATACATGTGATCATATTTTTTACCAAAACAATGTGATTGGCTAAAGGGAATATTTTTTTATAAAAGACAGTTATATTTAACTTATAAAGTCTTTTAACAACACTATCAAATTTTATAGCCTAAAGTGGAATAAGAATCATCTGGCTGTTTTGGGAATGCCGTTATGAGAATGGGAGAGACTACAGTCTTCAGATAGTCAAAACTTTAATTATAAATCTGAATAAAAGATGAGCAAAAATTTAAAATTACTGCTGTTGCTCACACTCGCTTAGTTATCGAAACTAGCAACTATGGATTTTGTTCCTTTCCTTGCTCCGAAGGAGAAAGCATGTGTATTAGTGAGGTTTTCTCTTAAGTTCTATTGTGTTTATTTGTTTGATTGGGGTTTAATGTCGTACTCAGGGGTATTTCACTTATATGAAGACGGATTGTCCGTTTCACACTGTACACAGCCTTATTACAGCGGAAAACCGTATTCACCATATATGAATAATCTGGTGAAAAAATTTTAACCGGAAAATAAGTGATTATGGAAAATTTCTAATTTTTTCCAGGGGTGGTAATGTATATGGTGACAGGAATAAAGTTCTGTAAAGAACTTGTTCTTTCCGTGTTAAGAGGACGAGTTAGATAAATTGGGCTTTTGGTGAGAAATGTA
>JARFOD010110711.1:0-15480 GCA_031763545.1 Mopalia muscosa
TTTTAGGCAAAGGGCCTTTACCTAAAAAGCTTTGCTATATGTACCAGCGTATAGGGTACAGTCAGCATGGGCTACTGCAAGCCAATCGCTGGTTATACGCGCGTATCGTGGTAGGGGTCCCCAAAACATACATTTAATATGGTGCAAATCATTTCGAGGGGCACAGGGTCACAACACTGTACTGGTACTGAGTTCTTGCCAGTTGCGTCGAGGTTGGTTTTCTTCACCCATTGGACTGACACACCGTCGTGTGAGTGAAATAACCTTAAGTACTGACCTAATCCTGAATCAAACACAGCCAACAAACATTTACACACATTTATTATTATTTGGCTGAAACGATATATCGCTAGGTGTTATAAATGATTTGGCTCAGATGCATCGTTTGCAGATGTGCATTCCCAACTCCGCTAACATGATTAGCATTATTTCCACTGATGAGTTTCACAAACTTACAACTCCAATGAAAGATACACAGGTATACATGATGATTCAATATTTCGGTTTACATTTTTCATTCTTGACAATGGCTTTAAAATAAACCGAAATATTGAATCACCATGTATCCATGTGTATTTTTTATTGAAGTTGTAAGTTTACTCTAACACGATACGACTTTAGAACATTGTCAAATAATTAATAAATAACAAATAAATAACAAATTAATACAAAAAAGTTTTACTGATAATGGCGGACTTTTTATTCTCTGTTTAGCATTTTGATGACAGGATAAAATAAAAAATAAAATAAAATATTGTATATACCGTTAATCGTTTGTTCCCTAGAATAAATATATTTGTCACACCTTGGGATTGTACGGTCCCGGGTTTAAGTCCCGGTCGAGGCAAGCGAATTTATTTATCTTCATTTTTTTCAAAATATATTTAATACATGACTTGAAATTGAAGGAATGTTTGTACACTTCCATTTACTGCCATTTCGGAAGCGTGTGGTCGATTTTTATGAGGTTTCTTCCCGGTATTTTACCATATTAAATAAAGTATGGCATAATGAGAGAATATAAGACAGAATGCCTATGCTTGAAGACGATTCTTCTAAGACACTATGTCTATGCTTGAAACCAAATGTTTGAAGACAGACAGAAGCTGAGTTTAGACCTATTGCTCTCTCACTTCTGCAATATACACAACCAAGCGCAAACCGTTGGTAAACAAACAACATGACCATGACTGAAGCAAATGCTAAGCGAGCTACTTTCATTCTATTGTGCCTAACATATTATGTTGTGTTATTTGTCTCCTTGTAAGCATAAAATCCCACCAACCTTTATGCCTATACAATACAGTTTTGGGGGGGAATTCAGCAACCATTGAAATAAAGCTTATGTTCTATTGTTTTAGAAATGAGGAAGTCAGTAAATAATAAATCTATGAATAGAATATGAGCTCATAGATTTAAAAAAGCGCCAAGGTTTAATTTGATTCAGCATGTGTGTGTGGATGATGGCGGGAGTCGCCATTGTTAATAATGTAATTGGGGATATCCTTGATAAAGATCGCATTAATTTCAACAATAGTGTTTTTCTGGAACCTTTGACTTGTAATTTCAGCTAACTTACGACATGACACATTATCTTGCTGTTGTGGCCTTTAGAAGCTGTGTTTGTCATACTACAATAACGTTCCTGGGCTCTCAGCATCTGGACAAACAGCTTTTTTTTTAACCATTAAGTGCCATCTAGCTTTTTAACAACGACTGGTATGACACAGAGGTAAGACGCCGACCGTTTTAACCAAATGGGCTGGCAACTGTTCAGTTCAGACGCAAAACGACTTTCGTGATTTTTAACTTCAGTCTTCATACTTGACCAACTTTATGGAGTATCAATTTCCATATCTAAAATGCCTAAATATACACCAAGGAGAAAATGTTGTGTGTGGATAAAGGATTTCATTTGGGCTTCATCTAATAGCGGTTTGTATTTAATGGAAGATTTCACAATACATACATGTTTATGTGCATATGAGACGTCAGTAACAAAATATTGAATATGAATATTAATTAAACGTACGGCTTACGTTTATGTTATTTATCTCTTACTGCTTGTAATTTATCCTTTCTCTGCTATATATATCCCACCGTCACAATACGGCTAAGGAGTTATGCCGTCACGTGACGACGTGCGACTGCAGGTCATGTATACTACTATGTTATTTATGTAACTTTATTCTTGTTCCTCCTATCTTACATCTGTGGCCGGAGTTTAAATAAAAATAACTTGAAATATAAAGTTAATTTCATTAGAATCCCCCTGACGATGAGTGCCATTCTAAAAGATTTATGCTGTAACATGACGGAGTCGCATGCGACTGGAGAGTAAAGGTAAGGTAATAAGAACCACCTGACGATGAATCAATCGGATACTTGATTGTTATATTCACAAACCTATTAACGTTTCTCCAAATCAAAAAAACACCCGACTTTTGATTTGTTCGTTTGATTCGGGTTACATGTAGTATACTTACGGTTATTCGTTGATTTGGTTGATTGATTGGTGTTTAACGTCGTACTCAGCGGTATTTCGCTTATATGACAACGGGTGGAATTATGTGGTTTTGTGTGGAAGAACCCAGCTCAGAGATAAGTATAGAATACGGAACTGTTTGCGATAAACGGTTGAACACACGAGCGAACATTATGACCAGCTGTTGTACCTTTTTATCACCTGCTATATAACTAATTAATAAAAAAGAAAAGAAACCCTGTCGAGTTTGGATCATTTACTTTACCTTTCACCTGAAATGGAAAACTTATTCATAACTGTTCACGGAAGTTATTTTGTCCGGTGGGAAAGGCAACCATTTTCATTTAGTTTAATGAAGTGCAGATCATTTTAAGACAGAGCATGCAGAGCAAAGTCCTTCTCCCGTTCTACCATACCTAATGTTATTGTATTACGAAGTTACACATCGGTTTAAAATATCACTTATATGCTGACAAATAAGCCGAAGCCATCCAGGAAACAAACAATCAATCAACTCAGTGGCTTTGTGATGCAATCAAGTCTATTATTAAATGTACTCTGTAAGTGATGTTCCTGGCGTGCACGCGAACTGTACAAGAGAGCCCCCGATTCAACACCACCTCGACTTGTCAAGAGTTCGTGTCAAGCTAACTATACACTTAGGCTGTATACAGACGTGCGATGTTCACAACGAAAACCCATTTTGTAAGCAAATCAAGATGTCTCTGTACATCTTGACGAAACAAAAGTTGCATTGACACCAATTAAAAGTAAGGTAAGCTTCATTTTAAAATGTGTGACGTAAAAATGGGCTACATTTATGCAGTTATTTAGAACACGGTCGCCTTGCTTTAAAGTGTTTGGTAGTTTATAAAATACGCTACTGAAAAAATAATACTTTTTTCTATCTTATTTAAAAATTTGGAGACTCATTTAGAATCGAGAAATAAACAAGAAGGCAAGAAATGCAACATTTGCTAAATGTATGGATTTGTCCCAATCTATACTATATAACATACTCTACAATTAGTATAGTATAACGTATAGATCGGGACAAATCCATACATTTAGTAAATATTTTATTTCTTGCCTTATTGTTTATTTATCGACTGTAAATGAGTCTCAAACTTTAATATTAAAATACAAAAACTATTCTTCGTTTTAATACCGTATTTTATTTACTATCAAACACTAACAAGCCAGGCGACCCTGATTTAGAAGTAGGCCCATTGCCTTTCTCCACGCGAGTTAGTCTTAATGGCTCCATGTAAAGACCACACCAAACATACAGGTAACCAAAAAATAATGACAAATTCTCGAAACGAGGACGTTATCGAGTAGAACTATAAGGGGATCTTCGTCAGTAATACGACATGAATGCATATCATGTGTACATGGGTGTTAGATCATGTTTATAACCGAATATCGTATATCATGTTCGTAACCGTGGTACACCAGCCGAACTTATGACCAAGCATACTATCACATGCTTATGACCAAGTGTGATATCACAAGTTTATGACTAAGTATAATATCACAAGCTTATGACCGAGTATGATATCACAAGCTTATGACCAAGTATGATATCACAAGCTTATGACCAAGTATGATAGCACAAGCTTATGACCAAGTATGATACCACAAGCTTATGACCAAGTATGATAGCACAAGCTTGCGACCAAGTATGATATCACAAGCTTACGACCAAGTATGATATCACAAGCTTACGACCAAGTATGATATCACAAGCTTATGACCAATTATGATAGCACAAGCGTATGACCAAGTATGATATCACAAGCTTATGACCAAGTATGATACCACAAGCTTATGACCAAGTATGATATCACAAGCTTATGACCAAGTATGATATCACAAGCTTATGATCAAGTATGATATCACAAGCTTATGACCGAATTAAGTATCCAAAGTTTACAAACGAGCATCTTATCCCAATAGTATACCAAGTATAATATCCAAACATCGCGGTATCTGAATTTTATACAGAAATATTGTAACCAATGTCTATAAACAATTATTGAATCCGAAATTAAAAGACAAGTTTGGAGTAAAAAATTCATGACCGAGTACGATATCCTAAATTTAAACCCGAATATGGTTCAACAAGTTTATAGCCGAGTATTACAACCAAAGTTTATGTCCGAGTGAGGATCCCACGTTTGTAACCTAGTATGGAGACCCAAGTTTATAGCCGAGTATTGCGACCCAATTTTATAGCCGAGTATTGTAACCCAAGTTTATAGCCGAGTATAGCAACCCCAGTGTTAAAACCTAGTATGATATGCTTATTTATTCCAGCTAAGTGCCTGACGTTCATAACCGCATCCGAGGTTTAAAACCGATAATTATCTCAATTTAAACCCGAATATGGTTCACTAAGTGTATAGCCGAGTATTGCAACCCAAGTTTATGTCCCAGTACATGATCCCACATTTGTAATCTTGTATGAAGAGCCAAGTTTGTACTAGTAGCCGAGTCCCCCAAGTTTATAGATGAGTATGTAAACCCAAGTTTAAAACCGAGTATGGTATATGCTAAATCTTTAGCCGAGCTAGGTATCCGACGGTTATAACCAAAAATGGTATCCGGGGTTTAAAATCGAGCACGGTTTCCAAGTTTATAAAGGAGTACGGTATGGTCTGTAAAGTTTATAACCAAACATACTAGAATAACACGATTTTTTTCAAACATTTCATTTGCTGAAATACATAACATTTATTTGCATAGCATTTATTAGATGGTCATTACTCACGGATAATCAAAACTTCCCTTTAATCAGCCTACGTATTTACAGCGTCCACTCACTGTTGTTATATGTGTGATTATACTGGCAAAATATGGTCGGAGCCATTCCGATATTTTATAACAGCATATAAGGGGACAAAACTCTTGAGCGACTATATAAGCGAACTCGTAATGCAGACTGGTATATGCTGAGCGCTATTCTAAATGTGATGAACTATGTTTCTTACTTTCTTGGTCCAACGTGTTAGTTTTTTAACATAATTATTTCTTTAAGTAGCATCTTTTAATCAACCTTTCTGGATTGTAATTCACTTCGTTTTACCAATCTCTGATAGGCCTTACATCCCTATATTGTACAGGGTTATGTTCTATATGCGACCTACAGTCTACTCACATCTAAGCGTGATGTTAGATCTATTGCAATGCCAAATAATTAATTAAATGATGTTTTTTGCTTATCAGATTGATAAAGAAAACCGGCACAATTGTGATAATTGTATTAAGAGATTCCAATTTATAAGCATCAAGTACCATATTAACTGTTTAAACACAGAGTGCAACTTTGGTATAAACCCGCGCTATCACGTTCTTCCTATAATGTCACGTGACGAAGCTATTCTACTCGCAAGAGTTCCAGCAGCTTGAAAATGTTTAAATGTGTTATGTGGGTAACAGCAAAAATGTAGCAAATCCTTGATTAAAGAATAATTAAATTTATATATGATTAAATAGTCCCGGTGTATTCATACACTTGTAAATTGTCACATAGTTTGGTTGATGTTTGCCTTCAGAGAGTATAGTCCCTTTGATTGGTTGACGTTTGGGTGTTTTTTTTTTTTTGTTACGGTATTACGCCATATTTAAGGCTTTTTCATTCATATGACAGTTAAGCAGCCCAGTGAGTGAATAAAATCACTGAAAATCACTGAACTCCACTGTGAACTTTTATATACATGTATATTCAGTTGGAAAACTAAATGCTTTTTCATTGCTGACAGTGTAAATGTACTTCAGTTATAATACTGCCCTGTGCCAGAGGGATTAATAAATGTAGGCCATATACTAAATTTTAAAAAGTAGGAAAATATATTGTTGAGATATTTTGACAATTTGTTTTCCTCCTGTACATAAAATTTCGGAGTTTTGTAAGGTTATATACATGGCTTCTTGCAATACATTTAGTATTGCCGTATATATACCTCTCTTACTCTCTTTATATGTTTGTTGTAATGAAAGAGAATTGTGCTTGCCTCCATCGAGATTCGAACCCAGAACTGGGTAGCAGGCCTAGTGCTCTTACCAACTGGGCCACAAAGGCTCGCTTTATAGCTAGTCATACCACACAGAACCGATTGGGTTAGTCAAAGCATTCATGCAACAATTTAGTGAATCGAGTTGGTGTAAGGGAGATCACTCTTGTCTCCCCAGCCACAGTTCAACAGTAGTGCTGTTATTTTGTGCGCTTTTTAGTTCTTTTAGTAACTTGTTTTAGTGATGTTAAGATCAATTTATTATCAAATATATCTTAACCAAATAAACTAATTAACGATTAACCATTATTTAAGAGCAGTCATACATGTTTCGCTCACTGTATACCTTGATAAAACGGAATATGAGCGTAAAGGTTCAGTATACTATCCATAAGCATGTTATTTGTCTGGTTGATCTTTTCTCCACATACGGTCAAGGGGAGCTAACTTCTTTCTCCATCAATAAATCCGAGGTTTAGCGGAAGAAAATAACTTGGCTTCTTAACTGCTTGTGGTTAAAGGTTAAGGACCACTTAAAATCGCTCACCTATTTATGTATTGATTTTACCATAAATAATAATAATAATAGTATAATTAATAATGATAATAAAACTTATTTTTACATAATTATGTAGAATAAATTTTTGTTTTACATATGTGAAATTGCTTTTCACATAAGTCATAATCTTTTTAACATTTGAATTTCACATATGCGAAAAAGAATTTCACAAAAGTAAATAAAAGCCAAACTAATTCGACTTAAGAAGACTAAAGGTAGAGGTTATAAAATAGCATGCCGTATCTGACGTGTTTTAATTATGACGTATTCTAAAATAGATATCAAATCACTATCGATCGTCGATACTTTGATTATACATTTTTCTTGAAAGGAGAAAGTGCGAATTGACAGAGGGATACTTTACGATGAAGTGCAACGTTGGCTTAACTGTCCAGTAATTGCGTTCTGATTGAATCGCCACTACTTAATTATTTACGGCACTTGGGAGCTGCACAGGGATTTTAAAAACTAAACCAATGGGTGGCAGAAGGTTAATACAAACTTTAAGATTTTCAATTATACTTAAAGTTTTATTAATAATTTAGCCGCTTCAATGGTCTCTCCTTGATGAATGTTCATTTGTAATCTTGTGATGATAAACGGACAAAGCGTTTTTACGGCAGCGTAGAGTGGCCACGCTTTGAAAATTTTCTGTCAGATTACTTCTCATTAGAAGATAATAAGCCCTGATTAGGAGACTTATTATCTCTGAAATAGGAGATAATTTATCTCCTAACTTATTCTCTTCTAATTGTGACTTATTATCTGCTTATTAGGAGAGATTATCTCCTAATTAACACTTATTATCTCTTAATTAGGACTTTTATCTGTTGATGTGAATGTAGCCTTAATGCGTTCTTTATTAAGTTATCATAAGCATGTGACTTTTATCTCCTAATTAGGGATAATTATCTCCTAATTATGACTTATTGTCTCTTAGTTAAGAAATAATGTTACAGAAAATTGTGCATAATGTGGTCCCTCTATTGAGGTATAAGATAACAAAGTACAATTGCATTCGCCCATTATTAACACACAGATTCCCCATTTGGTGCCAAATGATCATCAACGAATGTTCCTTGACGACGTCTACTCGTAAATTACCACACCTTTTTGTTTTTACCCACATCAGTTAATTTGAAAATCCAGACACGGATTAGTTCTGTGGAGCTCATTTCCCGGCTCGGCGACTAAGGTGTCTATCACTGGACATTGTTTGTCGCAGATAAATCCATGTGTGTCCTTGAATGTAGGCTTAATCCGTTCTTTATTTAGTTATCATACGCTTGTGACGTAAACAATACGCATAAATTAACACATTTATGATTTATAAGCTTTTTGGTCAAGGGAAGCATTTCAGAGCGCTGTCTAAGCTATCTTAACTTCGCACTGTAGTCTAAAGGAACATACGTTTATCGACAAAGTTTAATACATGATTTTGGTTGACTAGCATACAAACAAGAGCATACCATGAAGACTGATGTCTGCATGTATTGGACCGTGTTTCGTATAAATAGTGCAATTCAGCCTATTAACCACGACAGTTTAGACATTAACAACAACAGCTCACACAATGCTTAAACCCATTGCTTAAACCTATCAGTGCATATACTCACAATTACTACACAAGAGGTTCTCTCATCAATTTCAAAATCGTTGTGTATTAACAAATTTATCTTTACGTTTGTAAATAACTATTTTCGACGTAGTTTTAAACACAATATTTACAATTTCTAATCTAAAATAATATGTCTAATATATTGACATATTTAAAATTTGGGGAATTACATTTATATAGAAAATCGAAACAATTTAATTGACAAGATTCTTGTTGCTGTCCGACATGCTGCTTATATCACCTGGTTTGTGGCATATAACCAATAAGCTTGTGGTATTTGGTATATTCACTTAAAAAGAGTAAATAGCGATCAGAATGTCCAGCTGGCTTGTATTTTAAAGCCAATAACAATTGGTATACTGTTGGTATCGATTCTATTCCAAAATTGGAGTCAGAAAATAACAAGCTGTCATTTACAAAGATTAAACAGCCCACACCAGTTAGTTAACAAGTCCATTTTGGAACAAACTTGACCGTGAAGTATTTTAGCGGGTGATATATACCGTGGTCATCGCTGGTCACTCGTTACTGTACGCCGCTGCAGTTCCTCAGTTTAATATCTACAAGGTTTTAATAATAGTCAAGGCCGAAGAAGCAATAACAAACAAGCCGGTTCCTTCTTTGTAACATATTTTTGTTAATAAATGTCTTGACTGATTGGTGCTCACGACTCTTTAAGCTTTTTGGATTGAATGAAATCAACATTCTCAAAGATTAAATCGCCACACAGTAACAACCAACACTGGGGGCTGTTCTGGGAACAATAATGCTCCTCCATTGCTAAGTAACAGCAGATTGACAGTAACAGAAAACTGTTTTCTAAGTCACATGGCTGTGTTGTAATTGAAGTGAGGACGGTAGACAGCAAAAAACGGTTTATATACAAGACGCTTGGTGATATTTTCATACCTACATATGTATATTAGTTTATCGTTTACCGAACAAAAATTGGTTCAATATTGGATCGTTTTGTTTCACCTCCCTCAACGTGTTATATACACTATTATAGATTAACATCAATTCTTGGGATGAAAACAAAATAGGGATTAAGTTCGAGAACTGCTGTGAAAGCAGGTAATAGGTTGTTCAGGAAGCCTAATAATAAGGAAATTGACACAATATGTGACCCGTTATAGCCAAATGAGTCACTTGGAGGAAATCTAAAACTTGTCATTATCTATATAGTGGTAATCTACATTCTTTTGTCTTTCCAAAGGTCCCAAAAGTTTAAAATCGGATAACAAATGCAATTCTTACAAATGTTTAAAATAACCAAATTAGAGGCTAGGTAAATTTAAAAAGTAGTGAAAATTAATGTTAAAGATTGAAGACAATTTTCGAACTGTTTTCCTTAGCAACCAATAATATAACAAAGTGAATTTTTGCCTGTGTAAAGATTATTGTGTGAAAAACAAAATGATAAAAAAACCTGAACATTTCACACATTTTAAGCTTGTATCGCCTGGAGCGTCATTTATAGGTTTGCGACTTTCGACTCATTCGGCTATAACGGCTCACATATAATTTAAAAGGTTTTTTCTTGACAGAATCAGAGTGTTATCTGACAGTTATTACACTTTAGTGTGATTACTTTTGCTATGTCTACATTTATCAGTATTAAGTGCGTTTACAAACAAGGTTATCCATGTTACAGCCGTTTCTGTTTTACAACACTACTGTGTATGTTGGCAGTTTTGTGTCCACGCTGAAAGTTAAGAATGATACCTGTTTGCAAGAGCACACTGAAAGTAATCGTTGTTTACTACAATTCATAAAATATTTTCAGAAATGTATTTGTTGTGGCCGGAGCCACAACATGTGACTCGCTCATATACCTGGTGGTCAACAGGCGGACTCGATCCAGTGAACGGTAAATCGAAGCAGGTTCAGTTTAGAAAGCGCACTCGCTACCACTAAGCCACGGCCGCGGGCCTACTAAATAGGTTTGTTTGTTTGTTTGGTGTTTTACTCAAGGGTATTTCACTTATATGACGACGGACACAAATACAGAACCAGAGCAACAGAAAGCAACCTCTTTTCTCGCCTCTTACGATCGACTGAGGAAGCCAAGGGAGTATTCTGCAGGGCCATGACCCACCCGCTAAATAAGAATTAACCCGTTGCCTGATATTATATTCTCTCTTCATTTGCCACTGTTTATAATAGAATGGTTTTGAGTTGATAGATTGTAAATAGATGCGAGTGTTTGTTGCTATTAGACTTTTGGCAGTCTGAGCTTTGCTTTGTTGTTGTTGTAATGTCGCTGCTGAGGACCATTTCCTCGTCAACTGTCTTGACATTGGAGTGTTCCCTGCCGAGGGTCAACTTGCATTTGCTCTCGCTTAGTTTGTCAGTGGAATATACAGCTATTGACTTTGCATTCGTCTTGAAAGACAATAGGAACACAAAAGTAGGTTGGATACAGTCCTCTCTAAGGAGAAATCGTTTCAATATTTTGATAAGTGCAACTCTTTTATACATATGTAAACTAAAAATTGCTGTTACATAAGTGAAACTCTTTTTACATAACTTGCCATAGTTGAGGTGTTTTATTTATTACATATTCTAAAATAGATATCAAATTATTATCTCGCATTCTAAGCTTTGACTATAATGTCTTGAGGGTACATTTTGCTCTACATTTAGGCTGTGTTTAGTTATACAAATAGTTCCATTGTCAACTGAATTCTTTTCCATTCTTAAAAGTGTAAATTGACAGAGGGATACTTTAAGATGAAGTGCAATGTTGGCTTAACTGTCCAGTAATTGCGTTTTGATTGAATTTAATTATTTATGGCACTTAGGAGCTGCACAAGGATTTTAAAAACTACACTATTGAATGTATTACAGGTAATTTGTAATGGGTGGCCTCTAAAAGTCAGGAGGTTAATACGAAATTTAAGAATTTCACTCGTACTTAAAAGTTTTATTAATAATTTTGCTGCTTCTATTGTCTCTCCGTTGGTCAATGGTCAATTGTTTTCTTGTGATGATAAACGGACAAAGCGTTTTTACGGCAGCGGATAGTAGCCACGTTGTGACATAATTAATCGCCCAATTAGGAGATTTTACTTTCTTATTAGGACTTATTATCTTCTAATTATGAGATAATATGACAGAAAATTGTTCATAACATGGCCCCTCCATGCTGCCGTAGATATATATACGATTGAAGTCAGATTACAAAAAACAATTGCATTGACCTGTTTGCTATTCGATGTCGAACCCTGAGTTTTGTGGTTCAATTCCCTGCCCGTCTTCAACCGGCAAATTCTGAACTAGAATTTGTGGAAAATAAGACAGCTTTTAAAATAGCTTGGTAGCATGTAGCAGCCACTAATGTAATAAAAATACACTAATGTAATAACTTTTTTCACATATCATTTTTTCATCAAAAATCATCTAAATACGTCTTCAGAACAGTAAATCTATTAAAAATAACCAACTTTGAAGAAAAAAACTTGTGGATTTTTTTTTTCAAATGTTCTTTTCTTTTTTAAATCGCCTTTTTCATCAAAAGTCATCTATATTCATCTTCAGAACAGTAAATCTATGACAAATAACCAACTTAACAGAAAATATTTACGATTTTCCCATCAATTTTTGAAGATTATTACATTAGTGGATTTTTTTTTTTAATCCTTTTTTTATATCGCCTTTTTCATCAAAAGTCATCTATATTTATCTTCAGAACAGTAAATCTATGACAAATAACCAACCTTACAGAAAATGTTTACGATTTTCCCATCAATTTTTGAAGATTATTACATTAGTGATTGAGGTCGACACTTGCATTTTCAACCACTAATGTAATAACTTTTTTTACATATCATTTTTTCATCAACAATCATCTAAATACGTCTTCAGAACATACATCCATTAAAAATATGTTATGCAGAACCATATCCACTTATTCATGATTTACTTCAATAAAACCACCTTGCGTCAGTTTTTTTTTTTTTTTCTTTTTTTGTCATCAGAACAATAATTTCAAACTATTTTCAAGAACACTTCAAAGTGTCTGTCTCTCCCTTTGACCTTTTTGTCTGTGATAAATATCAGATAAATTAACTCACGCTCAACCGAATTCACACAACAAGCGTCTGTATTATGTTCAATAGGTAGAGTAATTTTTCTATCAGTCCGAGACATGTGCAGAATTGTAAATTATTGCCCCATCACGATATCAGTTTGATTTTGACCTTGTCCTAAGAGTTGAATCAATTTACTTAGAGGGCACAAAAGTCGTTTCCGATCCCGCAGACAATAAAATTGTATAGAGTTTAGAACTATCCTCAGCTGAATACAACTTTTTCATAATCATTATCATGCTATTCAGATAAGATGCTTTTATGTGATTAGCAACTATTGAGTGACTGGCATCAGAGAACGCGGAGCGTATAGAATCCAGCCGATCGAAAACTACCATGTTTTATAAAAATTATTTGCGTGAACATAACAGGGTAGTTATTAGTGTCTATTCATTATTTTCCATTGCACATATTGTAATCCATCAAATTTACAGGCAGTCACCAGAAAGAGAATGGCACCCACCTCATGTAGGGACCGGTTGACTGAGTGGTCCGGGTGTCAAGTTGGTGTCATATTCAGTGGCTCCATGACTCCAACACCGATCACAACCTGCAACATTCTTCAACTAGAATCTCTTAAACTAAAACAGTGATACCTTAAAATTACGAAATATTCAAAATAGTAGCCTTCTGTTAACAGAACATCTCTACGTAGCCTGACTTATTACCTGCACAGCGCATAGAGACGCAACAAAAATACACTTGTATGTTTACCAAAAATATACCTTAAAGGCCTATGTCGTGTAAATATGTTTGCTCGTGTGCGGAAGGTTTTCGTATTGCCCTAAATTATACTGTGAACTAATATCTCTTCCGGGACAGCTTGTGTAACATACACGCGAATGGGACTAACTAAATTATGCACATTCAAAAATTTGATTTCTTCTGACTATTTCTAGGTTCTGGAAGCAATTTGATTTCTTCTGATTATGTCGAGATTCTGGAAGCAATTTGCACAGAAATTGTAATCTACAATTAGCCACACTCAAAGGAAATCAGACATAGTATATACTAGCATTAGATAAACTCGATATTTAAAACACACAACATCATGACTGTGGACTCTAGGAAATGGTACAAGGATAATTTCATCTGAAAGAGACACACATTCTGCTTCACCTGCTTGTTTTTTCATCTGTGAAGAACTGCAGCGACTCGCATTCAGCAGAACAGGAGAGTCGGTTTCATTTTATTCCACATATTCCAGATAACAATTATTACCTGTTTAAGAGTCGCTTTCTGCAATACTTAACACAATACTTGGTTGTGTATAACTGAAAACAAAGTTGTTAATCTATATTTTTAGATCGACCTGTTTTATTGTGAATATTTATTGTCATCTTGTTTTTACCAAAAGGTTATAAAATTATGTGATGTACTTCTCTTCAAATTAAAGTCATTGTAAATTGGTTAGGGTCACCATGGTGACGGTATCAACATAGGGGCAATGGAATGGGTTTTCTTCGTTGAAGAGTTAAATTGTTCCATATGAAATGGCGACCCATGCCGACTCATGTTTCACTCCATCTTTGTTCACTAAACGATGGTCACTTACACTCGTGTCAATAATATTGTATATACACATATATCATTCTCCTGAATTCGTATTTTCGAGGGAATACTGTTCCTCCCTAATCTTCACTCGCTGGACTACACAAAAGGGTGTCTGTATTCCGTTCAATATGCTAGCTTTGTATGAGTCAATTTCCGTTTTTGATATATTTTTCCACTAAAACATAGTGTAAGCTAATCTTCCCTCATTAGAATACGTACTAGGGCATGCATAATTGGATACATTTGTAAAGCAATGTTGCTTAATCAACTTATTTTATTGTGAATATTTATTTTGGTTAAGGTTTCACCCAGATGTCGTGATATAATTGAATCCCCTTTCTTTAATTTGCGGCCATTGTCGGTTTTTATGGGGCAAGATTGTAACGGATCTGCATATTCTAGGATCTATGCGACACGATAATTAGACTAATTTAAAGACAACCATAATCTAAACAAACATGGGTGATTTGCTGATGTATAGCACAATGTCGATAATAAAAAAAAAACATTAGAAACGAAAATTGGTAAAATGTGTAGAAAATATTCCTTTTTCATTGAATACGCTCCTAGTTCATCTAAGGGGAACTTTCAAACTGGTGAGTAGATTCGAGGTAAGCGCGAATCACAAAAGAGTCTTGCTCTTTGCTATTAATAGTATAGCTGGTTGGTGATGCAGCTGATAATGCTCGACAAGGAACACATTGAAAGCTGCACGATCGAAGGTTGACGGTTTTTTTATTTGTAGGCAGAGTGAGCTTAACAAGATCTATACATATAAATCTCAGAACTACCCTCAAACTTGATCGATTTAAAATATTAATAGCTGTGATATTAGATGTCCATATATTATGACTACCGCTGAGTAGTTTAACATAGTAAAGTATAGTAACAACTCCGAGAAAGATAATGAATGCATTTTGACTCAACGTTTCGGTTTATTCATCAAACCTTCATCGATGTCCAATGACAGGGATACTTCCCAATGAGTTTGTTGACACGCTGTGGAATTCAGCTAGGCGCCGGTTTACAAAAAAGCGTATTTAAAAGCATTTGTGAATTGGCATCTACTATAAAAGACATAAAAAAGTGGAAATATCGAAAGAGTAGTTTGCATTTGGTCATTCTGGCGATGTTTATCAATGTCATTTAAAAGTAAC
>JARFOD010110722.1:0-15475 GCA_031763545.1 Mopalia muscosa
CTATAGACCTCTCATTCCATCTGTTATTCAGATATAAAGCGTCTATAGACCTCTCATTCCATCTTTAAGAAACCGAATTACAGTGATATCAGATGGGATAACACTGATATGACCTGTCATTCAGATATAAAACGTCTATAGACCTCTCATTCCATCTGTCATTCAGATATAAAACGTCTATAGACCTCTCATTCCATCTGTTATTCAGATATAAAGCGTCTATAGACCTCTCATTCCATCTTTAAGAAACCGAAGGACAGTGATATCACATGGGATAACACTGATATGACCTGTCATTCAGATATAAAACGTCTATAGACCTCTCATTCCATCTGTTATTCAGATATATAACCTATCTAGACCTCTCATTCCATCTTTGAGAAACCAAATGACAGGGATATCACATGGGATAACACTGATATGACCTGTCATTCAGATATAAAACGTCTATAGACCTCTCATTCCATCTTTGAGAAACCGAATGACAGGGATATCACATGGAACAATACCCATATGACCTGTTATTCAGATATAAAACCTCTCTAGATCTCTGTCCATCTGTTAGACACCGAATGACAGTTATAAGCAAATGGCAGTGGAGCTTTTTTATTTTCACCGCATGCCTGGCCATTTAAGCCCGGTCACAATCCACCCTGTGTGTTTTTAGTCCGTACCTTTTTGGGGGAGGCCGTACTGGGGTGAATCCGTAATCCGACCGCAACTCGAACGCAGCGAAAGTTCCTTGTGCACTGAAAGTGCTACGGCGTGTCTGACTGCTCCCAAATCCGTACTGAGGCGGTACTCACCACGAAAGGATCACCAAAGTAGTCATCACACACTTGCAAGTACGGCGGGTTGGGATCACGGCTTTATGAAAATATACAGCAGTATGTCTTTTTAAAGACAGATATGCTTTGTTATATTTGGTTTAATGTAGAGAAAGAACACTTCCATCAGCTTTTCAACTCGGGTCATTCATCTAAATGTGTGGTCCAATGCCGAGAAGTCCGTGTTTCGTACCACATGTGAGGAACATTATTCAAAATAACACTGGAGGGTGTGTTAGTGGATCGGTATGAAGGTTTAGTTTTGGACTGACTCGAAATGGATTCTCTATCCATGAGTGGTAGCTGTGTTTGCTTGTTAAATCCCGATAAAGGAAATGGGATCGTTATGATTATGACAGGAAAGTGCTACAGGTTCTAGATAACAAGACCAAATTTAATCGAACAGCAACAAACACAGCTCCGACGAAACGGCAAAACTTTCAATATTATCAGGGAGTTATCTTTTGCTAGACAAGTAGTCATTAATTTAAGCTTAGATTCAGGGCAGAAGTTTAAACTTAATGACCTCATGTTAAGATGTCTGACGAATGTTCGTGAATTAGAAAAAGAATTGAATGGACACAAAGAAGTTCATGATTTGTTTAAAAAGATGTTAACGATTGGGAAGAGTATGATAATCTCCGTCACGTATATGTTACTACCCATTTCCTTTGTCTTACTGGGCTTTCTCTCCAAGCTCAGGTAGTTCGTGACCCGTGTGCGACATAACCCGTCAGATGGACGCATTGGCTGATCCCATCACAATGCTTAAACAAGGAAACTCTGTCTTATTTTACAATATACAAATGAATCATCAGATACCCAGTCCTAAAACGTTAAGCGAGTAAATGCACAGACGAGTTGTCATTGTCGACCCAATGGATATATTTGGACCATTGTGATGTTATACACGTATTCCAAGAGAATGAAACATACCAAATGTATAAGTGGGACAGTATGGGGGTATTTATTTGATAGTTTATTTCATGGGGAGAAAATGTGCAAAAAGTGACTTACTGTACACAGTGTAACCCCATTTGCACAAATTTACAATAACGACATTAATAGGAAACCGGGATTATAGGCCAATAAACCAATAAATAATCAGTTTAAATTTGGTGTCATTTATTGTAAAGAATACCTGGCAGGTTTATTTATTTATATTAAAACAAAATTAATAACTCTCTAGGCTACTAATCGAGCACCGACCACTTGTCTGTGGTAAATTACGATCGTTTCCAAAAAGTGAAACAATCGACATGAGCATGGAAGATGTTTACAGATATAAAATTCTTGTGCATCGTATTTTGATCTTATGAGTATACATCAATTTGTTCTGATGCATATACATCAAGAGATAGTGAAATTGTGAGTGTGATCGGTAATATGGGCATAATGAGCTTTAAAATAATGGCATACTGTATACCCTTCAGTACCAAATAAAGAAAAAAAAAACAATAAAATTGTATGATGACCAAAAAATATGAAACACAACGGAGACATGGCGAGAAAATATGACAGTTTCTCATTGCTATGTTTCATAACATTTCTGTTACACCACATGCCGTCATGCACGCCAACTATAAGTTACCAACCGGCATCTGTCCAACTGAAGCTTGCCCATTTCAATTACGGTACAGATTTTGTATTTAATTTTTCAGACGAGAACTTGTGATTATATCCAATGTAGGCGGAACAACGCAATTCCCTTACAGCATCAATAGGTCTGGATTTGTATTGAATATGAAGACTATATACATACCAATTCTCAACCAGCTGTTGCACCGGAACTCAAATTAGCTAAAGACCATAGAAATAACCGGAAATTGAAGCCACGTGTTTAGAAATACCTTAAGTCTTCCATTCACATCAATTCCATATACCTAGATAATACAATGATTCAAGGGTGAAATGTTTTTTGAATTGCCATTCTTTGAAACGGATGTTTCACTGAAACTCCGGCACTCTGGGGTCAAAGTGTATATTAAAATACGGTTTCATGACGTCACTGGAGGAAAACATGTGTGAATATAATATTGGATATTATTTTTGTTGCCATACTTGTTTCTTTTAAAAAAAATACAAATTCATAAGAGGACAATTAGTACAGAACAACGCCCGTTCATTTCGTGGTTTCTTGCTATGAAATTATTCAAACCGCAATGATTAGGATTTGGTCATTTTCGGGGGCAAAATCTACCCGCCCAAGAGTGTGTAGGACGAGTTATTGTTATAGCGGGGTCATAGTAGTTGTCTTTAGTTTAACCACACGGTTTATTACGTGAGATAGAGAAAAGAACAATTTCCCTTCATCTATGCATTAGCATAAGAATAAGAATATATGGCGTCTCATATTATGTGATTATATATAAGTTGATATTTCAGCGATCTGTGTATTATACTAAAAGTATCATATAAAAGCTGTCGACACAATACACCTGGGTGATACAACAGAGGTGATTTTAGACACAACATTCCACTATACCCAAGGTAAGGCTCAATGTATCATTATTCACGAACTACATCTTAAAAGCTATTGATTTGTTTGCAAATTTATGAGTTTTTATGAAGGTATTGCTCCACTAAAACGTTAAACAAATCAACTTTAAATAAGGGCAATTATTAAACTTTAACAAAGATTAAAATACTGATTTCCAAGAAGATATTTTAGTTTAGCGAGCGCACTAGCCAATTCTGTACTTACACGGAATTGTTTATGATCACATTGATTAAATCGGAAACCCCAAACCGATGTGATAACTGAGGCATTTAAACGTTGTTCACCAGTCAAAAACGGGACTTTCCCACAGCTGTGTCACGACTGACATATAATGCTAACCTTGTCAGATGTAATGAAATTTGTAAAGCCTTACTTTGTCAATTTATGGCAGTCCGACTGGGACTCCTCAGATAAAGGACGTTTTTTCTATAAGTACAATTCCATTGTTGAATGCCATGAGTTGGCGATGTCGTCAAGGCGAGCTGAAGTACTTGTCCATCAGATACAGTCGGGTCACTTCCCTTTGAATTTATACCTCCATCGATTTAAACGTCATGAAACAGGCCTGTGTGAAATATGTTCAGTGGAGGATTCCATCGTACATTTTCTGTTCTATTGCTCCAAGTATCACGTAGAAAGATTTAAATTTTATTCTGATCTAAATTCTGCAGGTGTTGCAAATCCATCTATGGACACTGTCTTCAAACCGAAAAGAAATTCAAACAAGATATTTCAGGCTGTTGCATTTTATGTAGTTCGTTGTTGAAAAATGTAGTTATGGTATAGTCTCTATATCTGTGTATAAATGATTGTGATCTGTATTAAGCTTAAATGTAATGTGTGTATATGTGTTAACAATGTTTGCAATTTGTCTTGACTTGAATGAAACTAACTGTCCTGCTTGTTAAGAGTATGTCTCTAAACATACTGTGATGTCTTTTATTTTCTATTTACCTATGTGAATATGTGAGGTTAAACAATAAGTTGTATGTATCTATAATCTACGAAGAAAACTCAACTCAAGTTCCTGGCACGAATCATTCTCAAGAATGGGGTTGCCAATTAAATTTAAATATGTATGTATGTATGGTATCGGACCCCAAACTACCGTTCTTTCTGAAGTAACCGTGGCTTTAAATTAACCTATCAAAACGTACATCGATCTAAAGTACAATGTTTTCCACTTCTACAGTCACCTGTTTATTCGGTTGAATATGACATTCATATAGTATGTACCAGACGTATATTAACTAGAACTATGCAACTGCCGTATAATAATGTCCACGGCAATGTAGACCAGAAGAAACGGTGGCGCTTGTCTTAAGTTGTTAGGAACTCGGGGTAATTTCGTCCATGATCGGCCACTGCGTGTAGCTATTATTTTCGTTCGAAGGACTGGCTTAATATTTGTCGGTTTAGTTGACGTTTGTGGTCTTCTTAATAGTCAGATATTGCACTGGGTAAATGCGTTTCGTTTAGAAAGCAACATTGTGATTGGGGAACGCCAGAATTTTCACCTAATGCGTCATTTTTAAAGTTGCGTTCTTCTAAATTTTCTTGTGTATTATGTCCCATAAAACGTGATAACAGAGGCTCGATCCCCAATGCCGGTTATATTATCTATTTGGCAGTTGCATACTTCTAGTTCATAGACTTCTGTATGTACCTAAACATAATGTTTCCATAATAATATATGTTTTAGCTGAGCTGAAAACTGTGGGGGCTTTACAGAAAGAAGCCGAATGGAGAAGCGAAACAACCAAAGAAGAGGTGAAGGCCGGTAGAGAAAAGATTCTAGAACTACACAAAGAAATAGCAGAGAAACGCGATGTTATCAACAGGTATGATAAGAGTTATGACGAAGTGGGCTGCTCACGAATTAGCTTTTGCTTTATGACTACTATTTTAACAGAAAAAGTATGTGCTTTACAATCATATATAATAGCACTATTCAACGTTGTGACATTATATTATTAAGTATGCACAAAGTAATTATATTTATTTTCATGGCGGTAGAGCCCGATTACTAAAATCGTTACACCTTAGGATATATAGACAGAAAAAAATCAAAATACGTATACGGATATTTTTAGGGAAATTATGGGTGTTAATTAATAATTTACGAAATAAAAATTGACCTGTGTTTGGTTTACCCGTATGGTTAAAGAAATAACGAATCCCAACCAAATAAAGAAACTAAACCAAACAAACGATAGAAATCATCGCCGTATTACATGGGCAATTGAATCGTTGAATAGTGTGTTAATACCCTCTGCCTTTTCTGCACAGAAAACCAGCACATCCGTGTTTAAATGGCAACTTCAGGGTATAAGCGCGCCAGTGATATGTGGTTGTACATTTGTCTGTTGCAAGGGCGCACACCTATATCCACATTTACATCTGAAACAATGTTTTTCTGCCATGCTTACTGAAACTGGGCTCTCGATTAATGCAAACAATATATAGTGCACGTGCCCGGATAACGTATATGCCCACATGTTCCACTGTATATCGATTTATACCATTTAAAAAATCAACACGCGTAATCAATTTGCCTCGTTATGCCATAGTTATATAACTGTACACAGCGGACATCTTTAAAACGACGGCCCATTGGCTGGTGCTCCACACATCGAGGATTTCGTTTAAACACGGAAGCACAGGTTCCCTGGGTGCTATTCATGAGACCGATTCTAGTGGTCAATTAATACCTCCCAATCAAAAAGAGTTAAATTGACGAGGAATATAAGTCTGCATACATAATCACATAGTATACTAACAAACTCAGACTATGGTACATATCAAATAATAAATAAAGGCAGTAAATAATTACTAATTGATACAAGAAAATACCGGCCTACGAATGAATGTGTAAATATATAAATAAGTGATCTTATACATGCTCCAATTGTTTTTGTTAATAAATATCGGCATTTGTACAGCAGTGCCATCCCTACACGAAATATAACTTATCACATCACTAATCCTAGTTCAGCACAGTTCCTTTTTGATGCTTATAATTTCTTGTGATGGATATTTCACTCCGATCATTTTCAGATTATCTCGTGATGGTACGGTCCAGATCTGGCAGAAGGAAAAGGAACGTTTGTTGACTGAAAGCAATGGCAGGTCAGAAACTAACATCTTCAGATAAATACATTGTGGATAGGAGTTTGGGCACAGACACATGTATCTTTAATGAGAGCATTTTCATTAGACCTACCAGGATTGATCTTCATTAAAAAAAAAATTATTCTCATTTTTGATGGGTTGGTTTTGTTGTTGTTTGGGGTTTTGTTTTTGCTTTTTTTTTGTTGTTGCTTTTTTTCGTTAAAGTACATTACCTTCCAGCCTGTTTAAATAAATGGCTGTATATTTGCAGAATAAAACAGCTTGAAGAGGACAAAAGAAAACTCGAGGCGGAGAATGATAGGATGCGACGAATTATGGACAAAAAACTGGCGGTAAGACAACTCTTATTATATACTTACCAACTTCAGTATTATTTTGCATCAGCCAAGAGCAAATGATATTTTCGCTGGGCATGCCTTCAACAGTAACAGATATTCAATAAATATTAATAGTTATCGCCACTAAAACTGTATGTGTCTTAATTAATTTACAGAGAAATTATTGTGAAATGGTTTTGTTGAATAGTGAATGTTCCAGAGAGAGAAGCGATATGACATGAATACTGACTATTTCAACATACAAGAATTTAACAATTGAATCAGCGATAATTTGTCTATTAACCTTACCCATACCCTCCTAACACCATATTTCATGGTTCATATACATTTTCATGTTCTCTGGTGTTCTCGTTTAATAAATTATAAGTGTTGATGGAGTTATATCTTTAATTAAGGTATAATAATGTCCAAAATGATTGTTCGCTTGTTTTAGATGGTCGGCGAACAAAATAAAATGTTGAAAATGAAACAAGAATTAGCTTCAGCGAAAATGGAAAAATCCGGTAAGTTAAATGCGTAAGTCTATCTTTGTACTTCCGATGAGGTGTTCAAATGTTTTATTTTTCTTTCAGTTTTTTTAACAAATAGACTGTGCGTTATTACACTGAGTTATCATACACTACAGACAGAGTTAGCATATTTCCGACAATACAAAACCTTGTCATAAATACCTTGTCATATTTTTATGTTAGTACTGGCATCTTTATCAATGTTTCTTCACAAGAACTTCAAAGATAAATCTCTTATTAAATTCTGCTTACCAACTAGATTTTCAAATAGCTGTAAACGATGTTATAAATTAGAGCTATACAATACCATAAGGCAAGGTACAACTTAATATAGATGACAACTTCCGATTTATTTCACACAACGTTTCTATCTCATTCCAGAGATCTGAAAACGTTGTGTGAAATGAATCAAGAAGTTGTTAACCATATTAGGTTGTTCGTTGCCTTATGATACTTCCAGCTTCTAAATTCCTCTTAAAGAAGCTATAAAATCTGCTGTTACTTTTGTAATGCTTTGTCTCTAGCTAAAAATCACTAGGTAACACAGGTCCTGAAACTAAAAAAGGCCAGACCATACGTCCCCACTCCATTTCAAACGTGTTTTTTTCATATAAACCAGCTTAATCTATTTTCATCATGGTACCGCATATCAAAAGCCCATTTCTCGTGGATGCAAATAATACACAGTTTGCGAAAAAATTCCATCATCTTGTTCCACAACAAAAAAAAAATCATTTTACTGAAAACATTTACTTCCATTTACAAAAGAGCCTGTCTGGTTGGTGATTTTTAGATTCTCCGTGATCCGGCCGTCGCCGTCACATGGCCGGAACAATGAGAATCAACAAATGAGCAGCGCCTGTCATCAACCAATCAAGCGAGGGCACTTTCAAAACTGTTCAATCATATCACATGTGTGACTGGTTTCTGTACTGTCTTTGATAAACAGTGTATTTCTACTGAAACCTCTATCTGTCCTTCCTACTTCCATGAAATAGGTTATTGACTATATGCGATTGACTATATCAAAACCAGGATCATAGTTACCCTAAATGATTTGTTCGCCAAACTATACGACTGTAGATACACCAGAATCAAGCAAATATATACACAACAGTAGATCTACGCCGCTCTTTTTCAAGTTACTAACAAATTAATCTTTAATCAACCCGATTTATTTGTAATTTGTACCGTATAAGACAATAACCCATTTTAAAGTTGGAGGATGCTCAGCCTACCTGATACGAACATAACGACTCCTTGAAATATCAAAAGGATATAGCTGTAACTTGATTATTACAAAATAATGTGGTTTTTCGAGATTACAAAAGTTAAAAACTGTTCTGTTATATTCAGATTTCAGACTAGATACCATCCCCACTATTAATCTCATCTCTGATACGTTGTTTAATAATTAACACAGAGGGTGAAAATCCATAGTCCTGTGATGCTGTGTATAGGATTGACGACCTGCGTCATTAAATTGTTCAAGCCGTTTAACTAAAACACACAACCGTTAGCACTTACAAACAACAGCAATTCTACATTTGTCTTTCCGACAGCTGACAATAAAGCTTTTATTATTTAGACGTACTAATTATTGTGCCCAAGGGTGTAGAAACATGATGGATTTCATGGAAGCTAATCGTTTAACGATAATATCTCTACGCTATGGTAGTCCATCATAGCCACACGGTCTACATTAACAGAAATATGTCTGTCAATTTCATGGCTTCAAATTGATACATTTCCATGCCGAAATTCCTGCATTTTCGTGAGGTCCACTGCAGGGTTGACTAAGACTTCTCTGAGACCAAGGCAGATCCAACCTCACCCTTTGCATAGATAAGGAAACGGGAATAATAATATATTATGGCTTAGTTCTTTGTTGTTGTTTTTTGTGTGTACATTTGCTATATTGCAAATGAATACAAGACAAATAAGGAAAATAGTTTGTGCTTTTGTCTTTCATTTAAATAAACCCTTGAAAGACTAGTTTGCAAGTGACGGCTCTATGCTCCATATTAAATACTCAGAAGCGGCAGATAGCCGCTCGTGTGCTGTATTAAATTATAGCTGTTGGTTTGAAAGAGACAATGAGAAAGCATACAAAGGTTATACCCCCAGCGAACGATATTTCCTTAGCAGTTTAATGAATGACTCAACCGTGAGACTTATATCTAATCTCTATGAATATCCCTTTTGATTTGAGCTAAACAAAATCAGAGCTAAGCTCGCTGGATTTAAATAGAAACTTGTTTTCTTTGATTCCATGACGGAATTATTGGTCGGCTGTTCTGTGAGTTAAGTGCACGATTGGATATTTAGGTGTTTTTTAGCGTTACTTGCCCTCTACAGGCAGTCAACCAGCGTGTTATTTTTACCGTCACATGATGTTTGACCTAGAATAAATGACAGTAAAGCCAATAGTGTACCTAAGTGGCTTTCTCACAGTCAAGCATACTCAGGAGTCAATTTGACTGCTGGGGTCGGTTGCTCGAGCGCTGTAAAATTGAATCCTCTAATAGATGACGTCACGCCATGTTGAAGGTCTATCTTAAACCCAATCGTATTCTCATGAGTTTCTATAGGGGATGAGCCTAAGACAACTCTCGTAGGCTATGCCAGGCCATCGCGCATTAATTTCCTCCGATATTTGGGGCGACCTATGCCGCAACCACACTTGTATCTAGCCAGTAGACATGCGCTCTCGGGAGCCTACGTCATTAGTCACTGGTTACTATAATAACACTTGTATGGCTAGATACAAGTGTCTGTGGACGCACATATAAATTATTTGCCATTTTTGATTTTTTTTTTTTTAGCAAATGACAAGGAGGATACCAACAAGTTGAAGAACGAGAAGTATCTATTGCAGAATGTGAGAAATTATTTCTTCCTCGTAAATTGACTTGAACATTTCATTTTATAATCTAGACTCTTGATAAAGATTTGTATTTTAAGTAACAATGACTGAGATTGAAATTGCGGGTTCGTTTACTTTCTTTTACGCGCCGTTTTACACAGCAATCAAGGATATCTCACTTATTTAACGTCGTGCCATTTGTTCCAAACTTCCCCTCTAGTGAAGGACAGTTTGAGAAAGATGTTACTTAAAATTACTATATCATATGTTAGATCACTGGCAGCGGTAGGCAGAGATCCGAGTTTGACTCCCGATTGAGGCAAGTCAAACTTTTACGTTGTCTACAATAAAACTATCATATTTCAGTATATGAAAAAAAAAATTAATTTAAATCCCTCACTTTGTATCACGTCCGATTGTTTTGTGTTTTGTTTATTTTTAGGATTTGACAGTATTAGAAAAGGAACTTCAAAGAGAACAGATTGTCTTTGCAGGAGTTCTTAACGGCATCAGAAAAGAGATGATGTAAGAAGCAACTTTTTACATAGCTTTTATATATTAGAACTGGGATAGTGTCTATACTGTATCCCAGATACAGTCTATAATGTATCCCATCCCAGATACAGTCTAAACTGTATCCAAGATTAGATTGAATCGATAACAACTGGAGCTCCTTTTATTGATATAATGTCAAGAAACGTGGTTGTATTCTCTCTGTAATATGGTCAAAACCCTGCTTATCCTTCTGGGACCACCTTCAGGTAACCCCGTTTAAGGCTAAGGTGACCTTAACATTTAAGGTGATACTTAAGAAGAAAATGACCCCCCATGGACTTTATGCTAAGGCGGGTTTGTGCAAATGGACAGTGGTCTGATAAATCCATCGTAGCTCTAACTGGTAGCCTAAATCTACCAATTTGCTCTGCCGCCACAACCCACCTTATTAGTTCACTGAACAGTACACGATTCTGTACTTCTAGAAATAGACGTCTACATAGATGAGAATGGATAGAATTCCTTACGAATACAAACGCGTGGTAGTCATAAACCCCAGATAGGCCTAAATTTGTCATACATTTTGCTATGTTATAAATTGTTTTAAAAAATTTGCTATTGTAGGATACTGGTAAAGAAATATAAGATACAGTCTTATGGCGAAATATTGGATAAGGATATGGCAGTGATATCAGAGAGAATAGAGTCAATCTACAAAAAATCATTGAGCGGGAAACTATGGACAGAAAGTGATCGGCTACCTCCACATTATAAAGACCTTGACGATGTCAGTCTATTTCTTTATTTATTTTCAGTATATTGGTTGCAAATAGTGCATATTTACTTGTCTATTTAATTATCTCTATATTTGTTATTAATCAGCACACAATATATACTGATGTTATATAACGACAAATAAAAAACAGTGTTATTAAGTGACCTCAAGGCAACTTAAGGGGGGTGCAAATGTCCCATTAGTTTCCTCGAGATAGCATTCCATATATAAGGATATATTCAGTAACACGTCTCTTGGATCTGGAACCTGATATCATTCACCTGAGTTAATTAATACCTCAGTCAGTGTGATTATTTATTAGAAATGGCTGAACCTGGCTACCATGCAAGCGAAAGCCAGCTCTACAATGTGAATAATATACTGGTAGACTATGAAGCTAAAGGAAACATATCTTGAACTATACACCCCCAGGGGAGGGCTAGGAGGGACCATCCTGTTCTCATTGGGCTATAAGGGTAATGTCAAGGCGATCTGTTTTCGATCACAGTATGATGTGCCTAGATCTTGATCTTAAATGATCTTAATTTCCACAAAAAAACTATGAACAGTTTTTAAGATGTCATTTGCATGGATCCTTTTAATCTCCACAAAAATGTCTGCACTGTCCACAAGTGGAGGGGCCCAGCAAAATTAAGTGGGCTCGAGCCCCTCCAGCGCCTTTTAGAGTGCGTTAAACAGAAATGATTAGAAGCGTTGGACTAAGAAACAATACAGTTAGGCCAACTTAGTAATTTAAGAAACAAATGCCATTTGTGTGAAATTTACAAGACGTTTTATTAATTCTATTACAGAAGGTTACAATAACGAAAACAAAGAAATTATCGGCATTTGGACGATCACCAAGGTAAGCTATCCTCGTTTCTATGGACACGCCCCTAATAACTAACTTTATTGAGAATCTATTGAATTTGTCGGATCTTTGTTTCGAGAACTGAAAGCAATGTGATTATCTTTGATTGGGGATATGGGCGATAAAGGCGACGTCACCAGAAACATTACAGACAAGATCGGATCTTAACAAGAAGCGTGGCACGATTACCACGTCAGAATGGCTAGTGATGCCAGATCAGCAATACAATTGCTTCTTAAGGTTAAGTTTTTCTTAACAGCAGTCTCAATACGGGGCTATTCGTTTCTGTTCAAATTAACAGCAGTCAAAATACGGGGTTATTCGTTCCTGTTTTAATTAACAGCAGTCAAAATACGGGGTCATTCGTCTCTGTCTAAATTAACAGCAGTCTTAATACGGGGCTCTTCATTTCTGTTCCAGATTATCACCAATTGAACATCAAGTAAAGACAGAAAACCTTCAGGGTTTGCACAAGAAGCAGAGCACGAACAGCATCAGTAAGTGTATTGTCGTTCTTATCATTTAAATACATGTGTGATACACACGACCGTAAGTCTGATTGAGCAGTCAAATATATATACATGTATATAGTTTTAAGGAATGTACAAGCTGCCAGAACCAACCACACTTATGTGGTTGATTAACTGATGTAAAATTCTATAAATCTTGGAGACAGAATAAGATTTTCAACTCGAATGGAAGCATTGTATGGACTATATAGCTACATTAAAGGTCCTTTTCAGATGTAGTCTCAATCCAATTTAGTCTATTTATTTAATCATACAGTTTTTTTCAATTTTACAGGTTCCAATCCGCAGATTGCTGATCCCTCCACTGGACACATTAACTCTACACAGGCAATGAGACATTTCCCTGCCATTTCACAAGACTCGGTGAGTAATAAAAGACCAGAGAGTTGAGCCCCAGGAACACTTTCATCCTTTGAGCAGGTTAATTAGCGAATTCATTTGAAAAACAGCCCTAAGCTAGGAAGCATAAAGGCAACATTGCCTCACATTTGAGTTGTCAGGATGATGTGAAAAGTGGTTCTCTTCGCTCAATGAACATGAATTCGGGCATATGAGTGACAAAACCTTAAAAATGGTGTGAAACACCAATCCAGTTAACATATAAAACATGGACTGACTGAGATGGGTCAAGGGTATTTCAGGTAAGGGAAGTGCAATGTAGCAACAATGTCAGGGGAATAGAAAAGGGCCCAGTTTAGTCACAACGATGACTTAAGCACTTAAAATATGTTGGTGCCCCAGTACACATATATATGGAATTCGAAATATAAACAATAATAAACCATTAGATTAAATATTTTTTTAAAACATTAAAGAAACGGAAAATAATGCATATCGTTTTATCTTTGTGGCGCAGCATTCCATTGCTGTCATAAGCACGTGGTTATTTAGCTTAATCGTAATGCAGCTCCGGCCAGAGAGAAGGCACAGGCCTATACGCCTATACATATCGATCGATATGTAGACAATCTATAACTTGACATGCACTGGAATGAAAGCCACTTTTTTGGCTGCAGATGAAAGAACATTGGGAGCAGTTTCAGAGATTCGATAGTGACGGAAACAATGCCCTAGACTTCCCAGAGGTGAGGATCGACATACATAATATACCGTTTTTTCAGCAAGAAAAATAAGTAGAACGACTTGAGAATATTTAGAGAACTATTTCCATCATTTTCTTTCTTAAAACAGTAACAATTCATCTCCTTTGACGCCAAATATTTTATAAACAATTTATTTTATACTATTCGAATGCATATACTTCATAAAAAAAGCAATGTCTTGTTCCTATATGTAAACAGGCTCAACATTGTTCCGTTCCTCAATTGCATTTCCAATTGTGAAGATGACAAAAATTATAATCATTTAGATTGCTAAAACTTGTCTAACATGATGTGTTATATACATCCATTGTCAATATAAATATGTGTATTAACCAAACGAACCATTCTCTCATCTCGCCTACCTGTACAGGTGTTGCGGGCTATGCAGACCACCATCGGTTTCCAGTTCACACCAACACAAATAGAGGTAAAAGTACTTTATCTAGCATTGTATAAAAAAAGCTATGAATCATTCATATACATGCTTTCAAATAGCTGATATATTTTTATACCTGACATGTTAGTCTAATTTTTCACTGTTTAATTGGTTACCATGTTAGTTTACTTTGGCTTCCGCAGCCCACACGCGTTATCCCCTATACAATTGACTATATATGTAAACTTGTTATTCATATTTTCATAACTCCATTTCTATACTTCAGAGTTCCTTCCATGAAGTGGATGTGAATAAATCAGGAACCATCGACTTTTATGAATACCTGAAAATAACACAACTTTTGGTAGACCGAAATGGTAAGGATTATTAAATATAAATCATTACAAAATAGAGTATAGCACAACACTTCCGCTCAATAATCTAATTGATCCATAAGCACCGAGCAGTCTGGCGACAGATAGTCACTCTCCCTGGATATCTAACGATTTTTTACATTATTTTAGCGATTGGATAGTGAAGGTGGGAGAGAGAAAAAGTATGTAATGTGCTTGGATTTTTGTTTGATTTACCTGAACTTGACCACAGAATCCTTGGCGATTAAAATGACCATAAGAGCTTATGATTCGCCTCCATTCATCTTCATATTAAAACTTTCCTGGTCATCAACTATTACCAATGATACAAACATCTATTCCTTTTTTCTACAGGTCATTCTGAGATTTTCCAGAGCGGAGTGGCGAAAACAAAAAGCACTGTGATATCAAAAACCTGTGCTATCCAATAATCTTATCATCCATCCTAACCTTCATGTTATGTTACCTGTTATATCAAATGATCCTCCTCTCCAGCCAAATAACTAATCCTCAAGCCAAAGCCACGTGTTGTGTTACTTGTGATATAAAGTGATCTCACTGAGGTATCAAGTGATCCTCCCCTCGAGCCAAATCCCCGTGTTACATTATCTGTGACATCAAGTGATCCTCACCTCCAGCCAAATCCACGTGTTACATTACCTGTGACATCAAGTGATCCTCTACTCCAGCCAAATCCACGTGTTACATTATATGTGACATCGAGTGATCCTCTCCTCCAGCCAAATCTATGTGTTACTTTATCTGTGACATCAAGTGAT
>JARFOD010110733.1:0-15475 GCA_031763545.1 Mopalia muscosa
TTCCTCGGTCGATCGTAAGAGGCGAGAAAAGAGGTTGCTTTCTGTTGCCCTGGTGTTTGCAGAGCTAAAGGATAACGCAAAGCAGATTTGTTTGTGATGTCCTGTTTTTGTGTCCGTGGTCATATAAGTGAAATACCCTTGAGTACAACGTTAAACACCAATCAAACAAACAAACAATCCTTCACCCATTGGGCTGGCTCGTCGTCATATAAGTGAAATACCCTTGGGTACGACGTTAAACCCAGATCAAACAAACAAAAAATGTTGGAGAGCTTCCTGTTGCCCAGGTGTTCTCAGAGCTAAGGGGCAACATGAAGTTGATCTGTTTGTGATGTCTTTATATTACATACTGTATTTGTCCCGTCCTGCCTTTGTTTGTTGCCAGTGGTGTCGAGGGGGATTTCCTTCACCCATTGGGCTGGCAAACCGTCATGAGAGTGGAATAACCTAAGGTACAGTGCTTATTATTCCGATCAAACACGCAAAAAATTCATCTTATGAAACTAAGCTTATACATAAAAAAATAAATAAAAGTAAATAAAAAGATCTCTTTTACTGCTGAGATAGTAGTTTTTACACAAGTTTCTTCATCAATAACCAACAATGCACATACTTGTAGATCATTTAAGATGTAGACAAATTGCTTTTGTGTTTGTAGTTGTGAACACTCTTTGTGTTGAAAAAAACAAAAAAACAACAATATATATTTATTATAAATACTGCACATATTTTCATAGGAAACAATGTAACCGCTGCATATATGTCTGTATGTTCATTGTTGAACAGCAGGCCATTATTTATTGTTTTTACTCTCAAGCTGTAGTTTTATCTCTGTTATCTGAAAGGTCATTGAGTGCATTCCTTTGGTTTATCGGCTGTGATCATACAACTGGGGATTTATAACATACTATAGGCCTACAGCAGGTTTGATGTCAAATACTGTCAATAATTGAACAAAGATTTGTTTCAGAACATGGGAAACAACAAATTTCTGTTACCACTTTGGTAAAGTTAGTAAATACATTTACTTGTTATTATTAAATAGAAGCTGATTATCCCCCTCCCCCCTCTCCCATCTTTTTTTAGTTCTCAAGTTTTACTTTTCATTATCAGCTCAGGGCCATGGCTTAATAGTTAGCAAGCCTACTTTGATGAACTGTACCCTCAGGTGTATAAGTGTGTCAGTAGATGTGGCCCTGGCAATCACAGGGGTGATTTTTACTAGGTTTTCTCCCGGTTTTCCACCGTAACGGGACAAGGAACAGTGTTAAGTGGATAATCCGACTTCATAAAAGTGAAATACTGTTGAGTACGATGTTAAACCCCAATCAAACAAACAAAAACAAAAAAATCTTTATCAGCACTTCTCTTCGTGGCCAATGGCTTCGTGGTTATGCCAACCCATGGGTGAAGGAAACCACGTAACCCCTTCAAGTAACCCCTTAGCTGCGGTAGCACCAGGGAAATAGGAAGTTTCTATACATCTATAATCATACAATCGCTAAATGATTGACAATGAATTAAATCAAATACAGGAGTTGCCTAGTGACAATTTGCTGTGTTTTTCTCTAATTTTTATCTGCCTGTGAGGGAGCGAGTGGGCCATGGCCCGGCAGAATACCCTTGTCTTCCTCGGTCGATCGTAAGAGGCGAGAAAGGAGGTTGCTTTCTGTTGCCATTGTGTTCGCAGATCTAAAGGGTAATGGGAAGCAAGTCCTGTTAGACAACGTTACCTGTAACTTAAGGGCTATCAGATATACATGTGGACATGAGTCGATCAGTTTGTGATGTCTTTCTATTGCGTCGATTGTCCTGTCTTGTCTTTGTTGTTGTCAGTGCTTCCCTTCACATGGTCTGGCCATGTACAGGGATGAGTGACCAGTGGAGAAAAAAATAATTAATCAAATGGTTTAACAAGTTATTTCTGTTGCAGGTACTAAATGCTGCCAGCTTTCGGTGATGAGTTACTGGCCCTTAACCTACCACAGTTACCTCCCGTACTTAAGTTGATGTAAAGGGAACAATTAGACACCATGGCGGCAATGAGAAGAATTGTCAACTTTGACAATGATAATTTCTCCAAGGAGATTGTCACAGAAACAGTAGAAGGTAAGTTTTGTTTTTTCTATATGATCAATACTGTAAAATATTCCTTTTCTTGTCATGTGTGGATCACTTTGAGGCTCTGTTGCCTTCTGGATAAGATTAATGTAGATGTCAGGTGATTGCTTACATTATGATAGTAAATAATGTCCAATAGTTATTAAAGATTCATGAGTCAAACTAATTTAATAAAGCTAATAAATTGAAATATACCTGTCACTTTACTGAAGATGATTTAAGGATTATTATTATTTAAAATATACAAGACCTAGGAATCTAGCATAGCCATTCAGTTCAGTATACATCTTGAAAGCCAATAATCCTCAGATGGCCCTCTGATCTGCTGTAATTTGTGCAAAAATCAATATTTAATAAATAATCTGTTGTGTGTCTTTTTAAGTTGATGTAAAGGGACCTGTTATATTTTCTGAACAGGTATATGTTCTAACTAAGAAAGTGTTATTCCAAAATAACGAAAATACTGTCAATATTCAATAGTCTTGGAATTTAAATCAAAAAAATTATATTCGAATTGTCTTTTGTTTCTCAGAAACCAAAACAGAATTGGTTCCTCAATACATTCCTGAAAATCCACCAGAAGAGACTGTGACGTACATCAACGGCAAATGCACTTGCTGCCCTTATGGATTCCACGTTGATGTTGACTTTGTCCGGTATTGCGATGCCCTTGCAAATGGCTCCTACTTAAGGCGCTTGAAGAAAATTAAGAAAACTAAGAGGAAATTACGAAAATCCATGGAGATATTTCTTCAGCAGCAAGAGAGAACCCACCAAGAGTCTAATTCCTACCCACCCCCAGATGTAGTGCATTCGAGTGAAGCATTTATAACCCAAGTGGCACGTGATGATTCTGCAGCAAATCCCATCTTGGATGAGATAGATTCCTCTGTAGAAGCCACATTAGCCTCTATCGATTATATGATGCGTCCCCCAATGAAGTTTCGAGAATCCAGTGTGGAGAGTGATGATAGCCTGAGTCCAGTGTATTCTAAATACAGCACGTTCCCCAGAGTTACCAGAGGCTATCAAGAAGACACATCATTGACGACAAACAGCAGAACAGATTCCACAAGCTCTTTGTCATCTCAGTCAACTTTTTCTAGTGAAAATCCTTCGACAGCTTTTACAGAAACTACCACCAATGTCACTAAGCACACTCGGGTGACCTCGGCACAACTAGCAGAAACCATCGCCACCCACCTTCCAGAAATCACTCAAACCACAATAACAACATCTCAGTGCCCTGGCCCTCATATAAGTCATGCTTCTCTACAGGCCATCCGAGAAGCCATGGCCATCAGTCTTCAGCGGATGAGAGAACTTGAAGAACAGGTAAAAGCCATTCCAGTCCTGCAAGTCAGAATCTCTGTTCTCAAGGAAGAAAAACGACTTCTCAATCTTCAACTGAAAGCAAAGAACAACAGATTAAATATGAGAAGCATTGGCGTAGGGCATTACTCCATCGATGAACCTGTGCAACATGAGCCTGTTCAATCCAGTACAGAAACAGTAACAGAAAGGACAAGATTCTTGACAGCAGTCCAATCTCCTCAACCCTACGGATACACATCCACAAGATCTTCCGTGTCAAACTTTTTAGCAGGACAACAACAGCGTTCGTCAGTCCGATCCATTGGTGTTGGAGACCATACTGTTGATTTCTTCTACCTACTTCAGCCCCACATTGCCACTCCATATGAACTTAACATTATCAATCAGAGCTCCACACATACCCATGAGAAAGAGACCACATTCCTGTCTCAGGGTGCCCCAGAAAGCTCTTTGAAGTCTTCAAGATTTGCTTTCACTCAACATTTGATTAACAACAACAACAACCAGAAACCTTTGACGAGAACTATTGGTGTTGGGGATGGGAATGTGTTTGATTCCAAAGGCAGCGGGTACCACATCCATGAGAAGGAACTTAGAACTGTTATCATTGGTAATGCTCCAGGATCTGTCGGCAAAAGGAACGTTGGTGTTGAATGTAAGGTTCCTACAAGAGATGTGGGTATATCTTACAGCTGTGATTCAGAAAAACCTGCCACAAGGTCTATTGGGGTTGGCGTGACTGATGGCCGTGAGGGTGGTATCAGTGTTAAATTTGAGGGTGAGGATTGGAAAACCATGGTTAGAGAAGTTCTGAAAAAAAACGTTCGCACTGTTGGTGTCAATTGTAGAATCCAGCCTGAAATGCGAGATGTTGGTATTATGCATGCCTGGTCAGACTCTCGAACTGTTGGTTGTGGAACAGATACAGTGGATGTCATAATTCGACCCGTTACTGCTATGCAGTCTATAGGCATCATGGCAGTTCCTGAATTTAAAAACCAAGGTGTCTTCACTGATAAAGGCTGGAGACTTGAAGCTGGCACAAATACACCAAGAAAGGTTTTAGTTCCTAAAGGAATAAATACAGAAGCTACACGGTGTTTCTCATCCGGTACAATGACCGAAGGAGTCTCAAGCACCAGCAAAGTCGCCCAGACAGAACAGAAGATATTCCTAGCTACTGATGTCATTAGGCACACTGGTATTAACACAGTAAATGTTAGAACACAAAATACAGGTGTGAACACTGAAAGCAAACTGATGACCTCTGATAAGTTCAATATGGATATTACATTCAAAGAGAATTCTTCTAATACAGCATTTAATGTTGAAGATCGGGGCAGTAATACCGGCCAGCTGAGAAGAGGTATTGAAACATGGGAGACAAGAAGTGGGGGAGGTGACGAAACCAGTTCGACCCAAACTACTGTGTCAAGACAGGGATATGCAAGATATCTACCTCAAGATGAAGAAAATGTTACAACCATAAGGCAGGTGGAAGTAAGCAGCTCTATTCCTACGACGATGGAAAAAACTGTTAGACGAACGAAGCGATTAAGTCCATCAGAGGTACAAAGCATGATGGGAGAATTTGAAAGAACTGTCCAGAGTCAAGAAAATGTCTCTTCGTCATCATGGGGAGGTGGTGGAGGAGATCGAGGCCAGTCTAGTTATGAAAGGGAAGTTACCTATAGTGAGCCGACGGCAGATTCTGAATGGACACAGACAACTAGGACTATGATGTTGGGTGGAAATACTTCCAGCAGGAGTGGAAGTTATAGGAACAGCGGCTTTGAAGGTGGTGGCGGAATGGGAAGCAGTAGTTATGAGACGAGCAGTAGCGTCATAGGTGGTGGTGGCGGGATCGGAAGCAGTAGTTATGAGACAAGCAGTAGCGTCATAGGTGGTGGTGGGGGGATCGGAAGCAGTAGTTATGAGACGAGCAGTAGCGTCATAGGTAGTGGTGGCGGAATGGGAAGCAGTAGTTATGAGACGAGCAGTAGCGTTACAGGGGGTGGTGGCAGTAGCATGACTGGCCACAGAAATATTAATGTACAGAGGAACATAAGGAAGGTTAGGTCAAGCTCTGCTGAAAGAGATATGTCCGGTTTGGTGGAGCTGTCGGCACCAGAACCACAAGAAATGGATGAGGAAGAAACTCGAGAATCGCGATTTCTCAGGCTGGAAGAAGGTGACATGGATGAGGTGAAAGAGGAAGACACTGTAACAGAGGCTACGGAAGAATACTTAGTCAGGAAAGTAGGTGACACCATGGATGTTATGCAAATTGGAGGCGTACCAGAACATGTTGTAAGTGGGACGGATGTTACAGCTCACAAGAACTCCTCAATAAGCCAAGGTGCTTCGGAAATAGTTCGGAATTCTTTTTCATCCTCAGGAAAACTCTCCAGGGAAGGTGTTGTGGCTGAGTTTGACCGTCTGCGCCGAGATAATCGAGCAGCTTTAGAGACATCCAGTGGGGGTAGCATTGGCGGTGGCAGCAGTTCTGGTGGTAGTGGAGGCGGCTATACTAAAACAACAAAAATTACCGTCGGTGGAATAGGAGGGCCTTCGAAGAGAAGCGTACACAAAACTGTGACCATGTCGTCCGGAGGAATTGGTGGATCATCTGGCTCTAGTGAATTGATGCAATCCTCAGGATCCGCAGGAATGTCTGGGTCCAGTTCCTTTGAGTCAAGTGGTGTGTCCAGTTCTTCCGGGATGTCTGGCATGTCTGAATCCTATGGAACTTCATTTTCTAGTTCCGGTGGCGGCTCTTCAAGATCTTCCTCTTCCAGAAGTCTCGGTGGTGGTGGTGTGAGTAGGATGGCTAGCGACCGCCAGATGAGACTTTCATCTGGTGACGAATTCATGCAAGAGGAGTTTGAAAACGGTGGAGGCTCTTACAGCATGACGAGAGAAACCCGATCTTCTGGGGGTGGGCCGAATGTTGAACGAACTGTCAAAAAGACATATATGTCTTCTGGAGGCGTGCAGAGCGACGGAGGTGGATTTCACAACAGGCATGCCTTTTCTCACGGCAACGTGAGTGAGGGCCAAGTTGAAACAGGATTGAAGTCCATTATGAAGAGAAGCACATCTGAACCACAAGTCAAGAAAGAAATCAAGTTTGCAGAATCTGTTGTTGGAGGGTGAGAAAATTTCTGATATATTTCTATTTTAATTTGCTTTTAAAAAAATCCTTTACAAATCTTTAATGAAACCTGGTCTTTCAAAAGTAGCTTTAAGTAAAGTAAATGTTCATTTTGCAAGCTCATATATATTAATATAACAATAGTGGCTTTATTAATTTTGACAAGAAAGGTTAAATGACTTTGCATGCAGATGTAGTCCTAGTTGCTATATGGGTAAGGTTATACTAATCATCAATTTTTTTCTTCAAAATGTTTTTTTTCGTAGATTCCAGATGAGGTAAGCCTTAATAAGCATAAAAGCCTAAAGTCTGCCTCCTTCAAGTGAATGTTGTATTTACTTTTCGTGAAAGAACATATTGTCTTGTGTTTGTGGCAACAAATGAGTCTGGAGTTGTAGGTCTCATATTTTGGAAACCGGACTCTCCTAATAATGCTTGTATTTAAAGTTATCAATCTTTGTTTGGAGTACCAGTATGCTTGGCACTTAAACAAAATGATGGATGACGCTTGACTACAGAAACCACGTTTAGATAGAGCAGTGGTATCTAAATGCAGTTAATTCCTTGTAGTTGCTTGGCTTTACATTTTCTCTTTACATTCTGTTAGAATTTCATAGATTTAAACCCCAAAAATACTCGATTGCGCACACACTGTATAGTTGTGTCCTGTTTAACTTTTAAAAAATGTATCATCATACAAAATTAATAAACTTCCTTTATTCAAATATAGCTTTTTAATGACCAAGCGGGGTTAATGGGGTCTTCATGTAGATATAATGAGTAATTAAAGGCAATGTATTATACTCTAATCCAATGAATTGAAAACTATAAAACAAAATTGTGAAGAATTCTATCAATAATTCAAGGTCATGTTGAGTCTTGATTGAAACAAAAGTGTTATCTACTGAGCATGCGTGAAACATAAAAAAATAATTTTCCTGACCTTTTGAACTAGTGACATGTATTACTACATTGTACCCTATTGTATATTTCAATCAAAGATTTTTATTTTTATTAAAGTCAGCCAGTCTAAATTACGCCTTTTTACAACTGAAGCATTTTATGAATATTTTATAAAGTATATCATTTTTATTTGAGATCTGTCATTGTAATGCATTGTATGGTATATACACCTGTGGTAAATTTATTTTTTTAGCCAATTTTGTTGAAACACCAGTTTCTGTTTTTTTAATTTTATTTCCACATTTTTACCCAGTACTGAAAAATGTTGTCACAAGTTGTCTAGATGTCTGTATGATATTAACTGTTGTATAGCGGCATATGTTTTGGTATTTATTTTTAAACTAGCTTACAGCCATGGCTTAGTGGTAGCGAGTGCGCTTCTTAAACTGAACCTGCTTTGATTTACCGTTCACTGGATCCAGTCCGCCTGTCGACCATCAGGTATATTAGTGAGTCACATGCTTTAGCTCCGGCAATCGCGGTGGTGGTTTTTACGAGGTTTCTTCTTGGTTTTCACTGTAATGAGGCTGTGTAAAGTGTGAAGTTGACAATCCATGGTCATATAAGTGAAATACCCTTGAGTACGACTTTAAACACCAATTAAACAAATTATTTTTAAAGAATAATAATCCTTATTCAGGACATAATTAAACTTAACGCAGACCAATGAAGTTTAAATAATTTAAATTATTTAAACTATCAAGATATAAGCATGTAATACTCAGTTTAAATTTAGTACTCAATGTTATTCAAGCAACTTGGTAAACAAGATAAACTTTTAAACTATTAAACAGCTCAGAAATCATAAGTTTTTTTGAACATAGAATGAATTTTCAGCATGTATCAAAAAATTTACTTTAAAGGGAAAGACCAACGATTTTAGACCTAAACTTATTACTTTGAATGAATATTTTCAAAAACAAACAACTGTAACTCACTTGCAATTGATTAAGCATAACCGTTAATTATTTAATTTAAAATACGGAAGTGACATCCGTGTTCGCAGCGATAGTACTTCTATCGTCTACTCATGGCTGTCTCCCTAGTGCCTCCATCTGTTGGCCCTCTCACACAAAACCGAAAGCAAGTGCTCAGTGAAACAACAACAACAACCAGTCGCTGGTAGGCCTACATACATATAGGAGGCACAGAATGGTGTCAGCCATAAGCAAACAGTCACAAAAGTGACCATTTGGTTTTGCGAACACGGACGTCACTTCCGTATTTTAAATTAAATAATTAACAGTTATGCTTAATCAATTGCAAGTGAGTTACAGTTGTTTCTCTTTGAAAATATTCATTAAAAGTAATAAGTTTAAGTGTAAAATCGTTGGTCTTACCCCTTTAATAGAACAGTGCAAGCCTCTGTGTTAATTTGAAGTATTTGTTTTAGAACATTTGGAGTTTATACTTTAAATCAAACTTATTGATTTTAAATATTTTGATAATGCACGATAGCATGCATTAACACCTTTTGATTTATTGATGATTCTTGTAATTTTTTCAACTAACTAAATTGCTAGGACTCGAGAAGCTTGTTAACACATTAATTTTTTAATAAATGCATTTTGGACTAATTGCTTGTCATGTTTAGAAAATACAAATACTAAGGAACTATTCATATGCCTGAAGTTAAATGCACATTTTGTCATTTTTCTTAGAAAAGTCAAATCACTTGACTTATTTGTTGCATTAGGGATAATCTGAAACAAATTTCCACATATTTTTTTACTCAATGTTATTTTTTTTTATACATTTTATATTCTTATGCATGCTTAACCTTCTTCAAAATCAGGAATAATATTTGTCTGAAAAATTGACAAAAGTTGTGTGAAAATAATGATATTACATTCATGTTGGTTGTGTAATTGTATTTTATTCATTGAACTAAAATGTTGAAATAGTGAATAGAAAAGGAATTTTTTTTACTTAAAAGTAAAATCCAGATTACATGTATTTCAACAAAGTAACGAAGTTGAAATATTTATTTTTATATTTGCACGTGCAGTTACATTTTACATACTCGCATTTACAGTCCAAGTCAAGCCTCTACAAGCATACATTAGTTTGTATGCTCTATATTTAGAAATCCTCCAATGAAATTTCTCTTCAGGTATGACTCCTCAAGTTCCGAAGATAGTGATCATTCAGACACTGAATCAACGAGTAGTTTTGATGAGGGTTCCTATGACGGCAGACAGGGCAACATTGTTTATTCGTGTCAAGACGACGAGGCAATCGCTAAGGGCATCCCGGGGGCCACTATGTATGACCAAAACATCCGAGAAACGTTAGTGTCACAAACATATGCGCACTATGGATAGAGAGAATTGATTCACTTTTTTTTTTTTTTTTTGTAGAGTTAAAAAAAAACTTATGGTTATTTTGGCATAACATATATTGTGCGTTTGTTTCACCAGGGCAGTTTCTAGAACATTTTCTAGGTTCCTATCATAGTATTAGCCAAAAATCAGAAGACGATATCTCAAATCTCCATTTTTACTGGCTCATTTTACTGAACCCCTTTCTGTCCCATGTTAAATTTGACTTAGATGTCCCAATTGAGATACTAAGACACCCCTCTTGTATCACCCTGGGTCCCATCCCAAATGTATCAAAACATAGGCATTTCTGTTTTTCCTTTCTGGCATGATCACAGATAACTTGAAAATAGGAATTTATTTAATTTTTGCGTGCGCCTGTGCCTTTGCTGGACCAAATTGACTGTAGAAACTGTCCTGATCACAATATATGTTCCGTGCAAAATTTTAAAAAATTAAATTTATTTTGTATGAACAAATATGGTTTGTCTACATTTATAAACATATTTTAAATATTAGTTGAAGTAAATATAAACATGAAAATTAAACTGTTTATTTAACAAATAATGTAACTGATAGTTACAAGTAAACGAGATCATTTCTCTCTATTTATAGGTGAAATTATAAATTTTTTAATAACTCACAAATTCTAGCGCAGGGCTGTGTGCCTGTGTCAATGGTATCACCAATTTAGCAAAAACCTATTAGATTTTAATTCCAACTCTTTTAAAACTATTAATCATTTATTTATAGGCAAATGTCATTAACTTCAAGAAATTTAAGAAATTAAGTTTTTAAAAGGGTGAATCAGCTCTTCACAACTTTAAAATCAGGGATCAAATTTTGCTGCTATCCTCAGGTTTCAAATCTCAGAATACACACTGCTCACCTGTCATTAATTGATGACTAGTCCGTGTCTGTCCTTGATTATCATCTCCTGTTTATGTTGGTAAATTAAAGTTTAATTTGGTGATCTGGTTCGCATGACTAGTGAAGGATTTAGCAAACTTTCATCCCTGAATAGTGCAAACAATACAGGGTTTTCCAGTTATGACGTCAAGACAACAGAGTGATGTCCCTTTGCGAAATAACATCAGTTTACTGCAAGGGAAGGCCAATCCATGATTTTAAACATGGGTGGTATAGGAATTTAATGGGTAAATGTTCATTTAACCATATGAATATCCTTTCATCATAGCTTAAAATAAAATGTTTTGCGAAAGTTACAATTTTAATGCTGTATTTTTCTTGAAAACCAACAATCCCCAATGTTAAAGTATAGCCAGGCTGTCCAACCATGCCATAAAGTGGCAACGTCTTTTCACAAAGGGACATTACTCTGTTGTGATAACGTCATATCTCAAAACCTCCAAATTGGGTTGGATTAGGGCTGCATGGGTAACATTTTAAAGCTTTTAATTAATTTGTTAGATACATACAGTTAACACTAATAACCTTCATAATGAAACACATCTGCTAAAAATGCTACTTAGGACCAGTAGATGCTGACTTTCTTTTGCAATGGTGTAGGGTGCCGTGTGATAAGGTGATCGAGCCAACTTAATTCAACTTAGTCTTTCTCCAGATCTTTAACTTAGCTTGAGTTTATCTTACTCAAGTTATTATAGCAGCCTGGAGGAAATATACGAGGCTGGAGGGCAGTTGTTCTTTCCTACTGCTACATGTATCTCAGTTAAGTGGTAACATGAAGCTGATGTCTCAGTTAAGTGGTAACATGAAGCTGATGTCTCAGTTTAGTGGTAACATGAAGCTGATATCTCAGTTAAGTGGTAACATGAAGCTGATATTTCAGTTAAGTGGTAACATGAAGCTAATATCTCAGTTAAGTGGTAACATGAAGCTGATATCTCCGTTAAATGGTAACATGAAGCTGATATATTGGTTAAGTGGTAAAATGAAGCTGATACCTCTGTTAAGTGATAACATGAAGCTGATATCTCGGTTAAGTGGTAACATGAAGCTGATATCTCGATTAAGTGGTAACATGAAGCTGATATCTCGGTTGAGTGGCAACATGAAGCTGATATCTCAGTTAAGTGGTAACATGAAGCTGATATCTCGGTTAAGTGGTAACATGAAGCTGATATCTCAGTTAAGTGGTAACATGAAGCTGATCTATTGGGGATTCTTTGTTTTCCGTGATACGATTGTCTTGTCTTTGCTTGTTGCCTGAAATTTTAATGGTGGTTTCCTGGCCTAATCGGGCTGCCAAACCTTTGTATGAGTGAAATGACCTTTGAGTACGGCATAAAATCTTAATTATCAAATTTGGCTACAAACCTTTGTATGAGTGAAATAGCCTCTAAGTATGGCATAAATTTCAAATTTTCTCCTTGGGCTGCCTGACCTTTGTATGAGTGAAAGAACCAATAAGTAAGAAATAAATTCCCAATCCTCTCATTGGGCTGCAGGCCTTTGTATGAGTGAAACGACCTATAAGTACAGCATAACAAACAAATTATCTAATTGGATTGCCAGACCTGTGTATGAGTCAAAATAACCTTTGAGTACAGCATAAAATCTCAATTCACCAAATACACCATGGTAGTTATCTGTCGACTCAAAATACCTCCATTCCTATCTCGAAATATGTTTAAATTAATCCTAAGTTCCTAACCCTAATCAATACATGTATGGTTTATGAGTTATGTGTTAATGACGTTTACAGTTGGCTGTTGAATAAAACAATTTTAAAGTTTCTATTTAAGATTGGTAGATATATACACCGAAGCCTAGTTATATGTTGTTTTTGACTCATGATTAGGGCTTAAGTTAACTGTCTGTAAATATTATATAACTTCTCATTCTGTGCTTTTCCTTTTCAACCCAAGTTGGACAAGTTGAATAATTTCACATGTTAAGAAAAAAACCTTGTATTAACTCTTGCCAAGTTATTTAACTTTTGAATTTCCACCATTGATGTTCTCCCTTTGTTTCACAAGGTTTTATGTATTGATTATGTCCCTTTGTTAGGTATGAATTGGCCCCTGAGATGGTCATGGCATGTAGAGTACTGGCGAAATATCTGGAGGACTCAACAACTGTACAGACCAAGCAACTGGTATGTCAATCACATCTACATTTGTGTGCATCTATCACATGCCTCATGTGAAGTAGACTTACAGTCACAGAGGCAGGTGGTTGGAGGTAGCTCCCTTTTGCCCTGGTGCTCTCAGAGCTGGTGCTCTCACGGCTGTGACTTAGTGGTAGCGTGTCTGCTTCCGAATCCTACTCCAATTAACCTTTCAGGGGATCGAGTCTGTGTGTCAATCATCAGGTATATGAGTGAGTCACAAAATGTGACTCCAGCAATTGCGCAAGTCGTTTTAAGTCCTCTCGGTTTTCCAATAAGGCAGGGAACAATGTGAAATGGATAATCTGTTGTCCTATAACTGAAATCCCCTTGAGTATGACGTTCAACCCCAATCAAATAAACAAACAAACATTGTTTGTTGGAGGTGGCGTCCGGGTTGTTTCCTTCACCCAATGGACTGGCACACCATCATGTGAAAAACCTTAAGAATGGTGTCAAACCCTAATCAAACAAAGTAACAATAGATTGAAAACATTGTTATTTTATGGAGACTATTTTTGTACTTTGGCACATTTATTGCGTCATTCTATCTTAACCTTATAACAGGAGGAAAGAAATGTGTTGACTCCAATCTTTAATTTACCAGTGAAGAAAAGACAATTCCTAGAAAGCAAGCACTTGACATTTCATGGTTGTGTCAGAGTAGTTCTTTACTATTGGATTACATCACTGTCATCAATGTGAAAAAGCATTAAGTGAAATATCCGTCCTTTCTATATTTCAGAACTCCAGTTTAAATATCATCCAGGCGGACTGGTTCAAGGCTTCCAGTCAGAAATTATCCTGTGTACATATGGTGGAGGATTACCTATCCTCTTTTAATGAGATTGATCCTCGTCTACTTGAATATATCCTCAACATTACAGACTCAAACGTAAGATCAACATGTTAGTTTATAAATGTTATAAAAAGTTAGTCTAGAATAATGAGTACTCCTCTAGTCAAGGGAAGTGTTAACACCACAAGTTTTTCCCCTCCTTCAAATCAAAATTGGTGTCCTCATCACTAGTTACACCCCTTCTCCCAATTAGTATCAATGTCAACACCACAAGTCATTCCCCTCCTCCAAATCAAAATAGGTGTCCTCATCACTAGTTACACCCCTTCTCCCAATTAGTATCAATGTCAACACCACAAGTCATTCCCCTTCTCCAAATCAAAATAGGTGTCCTCATCACTAGTTACTCCCCTTCTCCCAATTAGTATAGGTGTCAACACCACAAATTATTCCCCTTCTCCCAATTAAAATAGGTTTCAACACCACAAGTTATTCTCCGCCTAACAAGTGCAGATATCCACACCACAAGTTATTCCCCTTCTCCCAACAAGTACAGATGTCAACACCACAAGTTATTCCCCTTCTCCTTATTAGAATAGGTGTCAATTACAAGGGGAATACCCTTCTCCCAACAAGTATAGATGTCCTCCTCACAAGTTATTCCCCTTCTCCCAACAAGTATAGATGTCCTCCTCACAAGTTATTCCCATTCTCCCAACATGTATAGATGTCCTCCTCACAAGTTATTCCCCTTCTTCCAACAAGTATAGATGTCCTCCTCACAAGTTATTCACCTTCTCCCAACAAGTATAGATGTCCTCCTCACGAGTTATTCCCCTTCTCCCAACAAGTAAAGTGTCCTCCCCACAAGTTATTCCCCTTCTCCCAACTAGTGAAGATGTCCTCACCACTAGTTACCCTTTTTTCCAATTAGTATAGGTCTCAATAACACAAGTTATTCCCCTTTAACCTTTAAGTTGAGTGTTGTAAATATCATTACTGCCCTAAAGTTCTGTTAAAGTCACACATGCATGGTTTATTCTAGCTTGTGCCCTCTGAACTAGGAGACCATACCAAGTTCAATGTTGTTAGTTAACACTATCAATTTAAATGTTTTGTCTTATTTAATCACATACTTGATCCAGTGTTTGTTCGAAATGAGAACCGCCCTCGCTGATGGCAGTTTGTTTGAAGAGTAGCAATGTTGTCTTTACTTAGCACTAAAGAAAGATTTGCATTCCAACAGTATCAAAACATGTCCCATTTTATGGCTATACAAGTGTCAATTATTATTGGAATACCCCACCGTCATATAAGCCAATCCTGTTTGCTCATTGTAGGGTAACACCGCTCTCCACTACGCAGTATCTCATTGTAACTTTGAAGTGGTCAGTCTCCTGTTGGACACTGGGCTAGTGGACGTGGACAAACAGAACAAGGCTGGTTACTCTGTCATCATGCTAGCAGCTCTATCCAGCGTCCAAACAGGCAAAGACGTTCATGTGGTTAAGCAGCTTTTCGATTCAGGGGATGTCAATGCTAGAGCATCTCAGGTAAGTGTTATGGTTTTTATTCCAACTGTTTATCTGCTCGACAAACAAATATGATTCATTGTTCACAGAGGCACAACTTGTGACTTTTTGTGCCTTGTGATTGTCTCCGTTGCCAGTAGCCTTGAGTGGTGTGTC
>JARFOD010110744.1:0-49047 GCA_031763545.1 Mopalia muscosa
GTATGAAAAAAAACATGGGTGTAGAGCTGTATCGGTCGTTTTTTCTAAAAAAACCCATTGAAGCATCAAACGATAACTGGATACACTCCCTTATATGACAGCGTGCCAGCCCAAAGGATGATTGATTGGTTGATTGAATGATTGATTGGTGTTGTACGCCACATTCAGCGGTATTTCAACTACGCTGTGGCGTGAACAAAGTCTTTTTCTCTGCTAGTTTCTTTATTTAAAAATAAATAGAGACAGCACACTTGGTAGTAAAGATAAGGCAAAAGAAACAAATCAAACGAACAGGACATACATTAGTTTATATTTTGTGTGTTTTTTTGTTTGTTTTTTGTCTGTTTGTTTTTTGTTGTTTTTTTTGTTATATATTAAATATTAAATATTTCATTATATATACAAAAACTTGTGAACTTCTTTTTTTTATGTGTTTTTTAATATTTAATATCAAATACTTCATTTTGATTTTTTTGGTTTTAATTTTTTATTATTTACCAGTGTTAGAAAATAATTTGGCATAGAGAATAAGCCTGTCACTGGCGAGTATAAGCCTGTCACTGGCGGGAATAAAGCTCGAAGTGGGCTTGTTCTATCCCAAAAGAATCAAAGATATATATTATTTGTTTTATATAAATGTACACATATATTAACATATCTATATGCAGAGAACTGCACATATATAAACATGAACAAGTACACATACATACATACACACATACATACATACATACATACATACATACATAGACACACACATACATACATAAGTACACACACACACATATGTACGTACATATACACATATACATAGCATATAATGCAGATATACGTACAAATACCAGTATACAAAAATACACAGATATGCACATTTGATTAATAGTGTTATAGAAAACTTTAATATATGTCATTGAAGTAGTTGTAGAAATCATTTAGAACTTGACAAAGTGTAACGTATTTACAAACAGTAAAAGATCCACAAGAGTACCCTGTCCTAATGGCTATGTATGGAAATAAGATAAGATTTTAGCTTAGATTTGAATAGAGATAACGAGACTATGCATTTGAGAGTATTAGGAAGAGTGTTCCATTCTCTAGGGGCAGTTATGGCAAGAGAATAGTACGACAAATTACTTTTGTATATAGGTTTATTGAAATCAAGGGTGGATCTAGTTCTATATGAGTGAGTGGATGATTGTTTAACTAAATAATTCCGAAAAGAACAAGGGAGAGATAGTTGATTATGAAAAGACTTATGGGCAAAAGTAAGAATGAGATATTTATTCAAGCTGATTAGGGGTAAGATTTTCAATTTAGTGAACAGGGGCTGGGTGTGCTCCAGACGAGAGGACAGTGTGATGACACGGATAGAGCGTTTTTGAAGTATGATTAACGGTTTAAGGTGAGTGACATAGGTATTGCTCCAGATGATGTTGCAGTATGATAGATAGCGATATATCAGAGATTAGTATAAAATGAATAGAGATTTTTTGTTGATAGAGTTTTTAATATGATTAACTAGTCCAATGTCCTTTTATGAATGTACACGATGACTGGACATTTTTGCTTGGAATACTCCAATGATTCTGTGCTCCATCTCTTTTGAAAAGTCTAAAATTATTTATTTCAATGGGAATTTTAATTTATCACTTTAGTTGGGATTTTGGCATTTATTCAACAACAAAAGTCGATTTTTTTTATTCTCCCGCAATTTGCAATGTTTTCAGCTGTTAATTAATCAACACTTTGACGATTAATTTTCGGGCAAAAACTCGAAACACACAAGTTGAGTTGACAGTCGTATTCCGACAAAGACATTGTCTTGATCATATCAAATCGGGGAAAGTGTCTAGATTATGGAATTATTGTTGACATAAGCTCAACAGAATATAAGACAGCGAATTTGAATATGACATATTCTGCTCTTTAAAGTCGTGCAGTATTCATTGTGTTCAAATTTCACTCAATAATACTAACTGTTCGTTCCTTTCTAATTTGGATTTCAGTTATTCTCAAATGAGTTGATTTTGTGCGTCCTGTATATTTGATTGCCGTTGTCTCTATGGAATCAGTAACATTGGCTGATATCATACAAAGATTGGACATGATTTAATTAGTAGGTATATTAGTGTTTAATGGTGTAGAACTAGGTCATAATTGGAGCAACCCTTGTGAAAGCTCTGAGCTAAAGTTGAGTCTTAACATTTTCACAGATTTATTTAGATACGGAAAATGCAGACAAGCTATTTAATTTTCTTCTGGACGCAACGAATATTTAACTCCACGCGCAACTATTGGTTTTAACATGTCAATCTGACAGTTTGCCCTGCGTTACCAATACCCCTGTCCAATGAACTATTAATTGTTTCGTCAGGTTGTAATCTACCACACAGGATCTCTACACTGTCACTAGGATGACCAATAACGAGTACAGTCATAGGGCTTCTGTTGTTTAATCAGAAGCTATCACATCGATCTGACCTATTTCATGTAGATATCAGAGGTTTCGCAGCGCCAAAAATAGCCCTAGGAAATTGTCCTGTGCTATTGTATACGTCCTTATTACGACGGCTCATAGGGGGCATTAATTTATTTTTTTTCTATTTTTTTAATTTCCTCCGCCTCGATATTGATTTCCACCCTCCCCGATATTCATTTCCACCCGCCCTAAATTCATTTTTACCCGGCCCGAAATTCATTTATGCCCGCACCGAAATTCATTTCTATCCGCCCCTAATTAATTCCACCCGGCCCGAGTTTTCACCCGCCCCGAAATTAGTTTATACACAGCCCAAAATACCTTTCCACCCGCCCCAAAATTAATTTCCACCTGGCCCTGGCCCTTAAATCATTTCTTCCCACCCCGAAATTCATTTCTACCCGCCACTAAATTAATTTCCACCCGGCCGAAATTAGTTTTCACCCACCCTGAAATTTGTTTATACAAAGCCAAAAATTCATTTCCACCCGGCCCTAAATTCATTTCCACACGGCCAAAAATTAATTTCCACCGGCCTTAAATTCATTTCTACCCAACCCGAAATTTATTTCTATCAGCCCCTAAATTAATTTCCACCCGGCCCGAAATTAGTTTTCACCAGCCCCGAAATTAGTTTTCACCCGCCCCGAAATTAATTTATACACGGCACGAAATTCATTTCTATCTGCCACGAAATTCGTTTCAAAGCTTCCGAACGTTATATGTAGCTTCATGAAGTTCACTGGCAAGCCGCAATGTGAGTGAAATAACCTAAGAAGTTTTACGAAGGTGGTTTCCTCCGCCCATTGGCCTGACACACCATTATATGAGTGTGATAAAATTAATAACGGCGTTAAACCCCAATCAAATAAACACACAATAGGAATATAAGCCTACTTAACGACAGCAATATCAGCCGATTCGCTCCCTAATGACGCCACGTTTGCGTCTTTCAGAGCAAATGAAAATGTAAAAAATTAAAAATAAAAAAAATTATATGAATTTCGGCGCAGGTATCAATGGATTTCAGGCCATGTATAAATCAATTTCGGGACGGGTGAAAACTAATTTCGGGGCGGGTAGAAATGAATATAGGGCCGGGTGGAAATCAATTTCGGGCCGGGTAGAAATGAATTTAGGGCCGGGTGGAAAATAATTTCGCCCGGGTAGAAATGAATTTAGGGCTGGGTGGAAATTAATTTCGGGCCGGGTGGAAATGCATTTTGGGGCGGGTAGAAATGAATTTCGGGCCGTGTATAAATTAATTTCGGGACGGGTGAAAACTAATTTAGCGGCAGGTGATAACTAATTTCGGGTGGGTAGAAATGAATTTCGGGGCGGATGTTAATCAATATCGGGGCGGGTAGAAATTATATAAAAAAAAAAAGAAATACAAAATAGAGAAAAATAAATTTATGTCCCCTATGAGCCACCATATCCTTATACTACGTTATGTGTTTGAGTACGTTGATTGAGAAATGAAGTGTTGTTGAGGTACCTTTGTATTTATTTAAACATGTAGCATTAAATTGAATAATACCATACTGCGTCAAGTACATTACCACAGGCGTGCGGGCATCACACCTCATTTTACAGTTTATGCCATCCGAAACTCAATTGGGAAAGCCTTAAAAGCACAGGGACAATATTTATAGCAGGTGGTTGCAATTCGACGCCTCCACGCTATTTTCTATTTACAGGTACAAATTAATTTAACTGATAAAATGCTCTGGCAAAACTACATAAAAACCCATTATGTCTCAGATATTATCGCACTGAACACAAATGCCATATGTGTTTTGAAAACAATATGACAGAAGAAAAGTATTTATCACAAAACAAATAAATAAATAAATAATTGATATATTAAAGTTATCCATGTCGCCAAATCCTAAAGTTATCAATTACATTACGGCCCGAAATTTCCTCAAATCCAGTATACATACATGGAAGAGCATCTACCGTTGTTAACAGGCTGATGAGTCCATTTATAATGATATTTTAACCGAAGATTCGGGACAAATGAAGTTATAGCGTATACGGCGTGGCTTTAACAAGTCTATAGGGCACTGCAATAAGTATGTATTTGATGAAAGCAATTATCCAATCAGTATGAAAAGTCTGACTCGCGCCACAATGTCCTGTTAAACCATAACTTTGTCTAAACCAGTCCATAACACTTTTCTGTGAAAAAGCACAATTCCTTCTGTATTTAAATGTAATATGATCTTAACGGAACCGATTGCCAAGATTACCCGGATGAAATGAGACCACAAGGCCCTATAACTGGCATGCTAACCCTAATACCCAAGTTAGCATCACCGCCCAGGTCTGACCTCGACTGACTTTGAGATCTGCACTTTCTCACGTATCTCGTCCCATAGGATTCATACAACTCGATCCAAAATTACTCCAGTTACAGATACTGTGCATTGTCCTTTACAATTTCAGGATTTTATAAACATCTTAATTTACGACGATGATGATGTGATACGTCAACGCTTAGAAATGCTAAACTAATCAAAGCTACTCCACTCTTGGGTTTCTATAAGCGCTTCCCCAGGAATGTGCTTACTAGTTATAAATTAAATACCCGAAAGTTTATGAATGAAAGGAGGCACACACATATAGTCAGTATTAAAAGATAACTAAGGACTATATTTGTGAAAATTATTTGACGGTGTCTATCTTTTATGACCAACTTTACTTAAAGTGTTTTCCATTATTTTCTCATTATGAACCTAACAGCACCTTTCACCATGATTGGATAAATTCTTTAATCAAAATACAGTTTCGATGCTATCTAAATTTGACAACACTCATTCTGGTGACAACATTTCTTTATGAGCAAACGTATTCGTTAGATGAATTGCAAATGATTCTAAAGAAAAAACACCATAACTCTTTAACAGATAAAATTGTTTTACCTTTGAGCAACCTGAACTTTTGCTGTTAAACCAAAAAGCTTACCAAGCACAGGCGTGTGATTATCTGAGTGAATAAACACAGTACTTTACGGCACCTGTGTGATCACCACGGATCAATTAAAAGGGAGCTGATGGAATTTCTCCTGGTGCAACCCTTTGGCCTCTCAGTTATTAAAAGGAGTTTGAATTAATGAGGTCAGTGAATGACAGCTAGTAATCCCTGTTTAACCGCACTGCTTTTCTCAGGGGTGATTGGCAGAAAGCTAAACCAGATGCCACAGAGGGTCAGGTATCTGTCAGCTTTAATCTGAGAGATTACGTGATCAGCTGACATGAGAATTAGCTGCGTCTTACATGAGCATGGTTCCGACGCTTACAGCGTTTGAAGGAATATGTAACCCCATTAACACTGTCAAAATCAAACTGATTAATTGAAATAATGATCCTAACTGATTACATTATTTCACTAATCAACATTACACATATACTTTGATAAAACAAAGCTTGCGTTATATCCTTTACCGTATCAATTATTTATTTATTGATATCGATAATTTATTTGTCGATATCGGTTATTGATTATCGATATCTTTAAATGTTTGTTGACTATCGACATCAATAACACGTTGATTAATTTTGAATTTTCTTTTATCGATATTGATGAATTGAAACCCACTATTAAAACCACATTCAAATCTCCCTTGAAACAACAACAACAACGTTATTCGTTATTTTGCTATCGATCAGTTTTAGTTGGCAAATGCTAATTTGTTGTTGAGAATTTCATAAATGTACTTTTGTATTTGGACGAAAGTACTAAAGAAAAGTTTCGAATGACAAATACAACGAGTAAAAATGGCCTTCATGTGAGGTATGCATTTTGGTGCTGAGTAAACTGGTGTTTGAAACGACTATCGATTACTCTGTTGGGAGCGTTAATACGGTTTACCCCATACTTAGGGTTATCCCAGTCATATGGTGTGTGAGCCCAAAAGGAAACCTTATTCAAAGTCTCTGACAACGCAGACACATTATAAGATACAAAACAAAGACGCCTCAACCGATCTGCGGTCATCAGAAAAAGCACACTCACCGTACGCTCAATCAATGGGAGTCTCTGGAAGTTGGCAAGGGAAGTAATTTTATCCTTACAAAGCGGTCCTCTGATGTCACAACATTCGTGATAGTGGAGCTTTTACATGACGTCAAACATATTTTTGCATTGTGACCGTACTCAAAAGTCTATGAATCTCGACCGTTTTTACCTCAGAGGATCGCCTGCAATACCCCCTTTTTGACATTACAAGACTCCCATAAGACACCCATGAATCATGTGCATACGGGGAACTAATTCACATGCACTGACAATCAGTTCAGTATACTGCTGTGTGATGGGTCGGATTCTCCAGTGTTCTATATTCTCGTCATACTGCCTCTCAGAATATTTCAGGCAAAGTAGCACATGTTTTTGTTTAAATGCCGTATGTATTACGTGAAACAAAAATATATTTTAAAGAGGAAATTATTGGGACTAATAGCGTTAATTGTTTTTAAATGCAATATAGGATTATGTCCACTTAGTGTATAATAAAAACCATGTGAGGAAACATAACTTAATTTAATAGGTATTTCCGCTATAGTCTCAACCATGTAGCTTAACTGACAGCTCTGTGATTAACAATTTTAATGTTCGTGTATTTTTAGTATTAAACGCAATGATTTGTGGAGGAGAAGCAATTAAACATATATAAAGGCCACGGAAATTTCTAAGTAGTTCTATTACATGGGATAGCATGAATGCAAATATCGTTAAAAAAACTGAACCACTTTTAATTCAGTATTTCATCATTTCATAACACAGATTATCAATGTGATTAAAATCATTACATTAACTCGTGTATGTCATTGACGAACACGTGACAAAATTTTTAAATAAACCATGTACCAATTAAATCGTTATCCGTGAACCTGTGATTAAAAAAGTGCCTATCTTGCAAGTTTGTAAATGAATCATAGGTTAGCAAGAACTCCAATATAGGCGTAACATATGAATACACCTGCCGGTAACACAAGTGATGTAGACGTCTTAACCCGTTATATCATTCTTATCAGATATCAGTCTTAATAGAGAGAAAAAAATCACTGATGCAGAAACTGCACTGTATCTGAGATGAAGTGGTAACAGATGTAACGGTCACCCAGGACAGTTTGAGTACTGAGTGCGTGTTAGTTTGCTTTTCAGATCTATATCACGTGCATAGTCTTATTGTATCGAAGTATTCCTTAGGTAAATGGATAATGAATATCTGAGGTATATAAACTGGATACTATTGAACAGAAAGCTGGAGGTAAAGCCCGTTTGTTGGCTTACCAACTCAGTTTAAAAAACATACTATAACCGGCCATTTCAGTTGACAAATATACACTATGGATAAAACAAGCGGTAGTTAATTAAAATCGAAAAAACCCATTTCACATCAGATGAAAGCTGGGATATTACCCATTGTTGACTGAGATGGGATTTGTTACAGTTAAGTATTGGCTCATATTCATCTTTGTTAATCAACCCCGACCGCTTTCATTAAAACAGATAATTAAACAAATATTTAAAAAAACGCTGTCAAATATAAATAAGTATTTGTGTGTAAAACAATTCTAACACAGCTATACAGTGTAGTGAAAAGCATGGTACAAGTGGTTCAGACAGGGTTGTCCGTTCACATTTAAGTTTAATATTGTAAACTTCACTCACTGTTCATTGAAAACAGCCTGATAAATATACAGGCAGACAGCTTGTCTAACATATGTCGTGACTAGTTGTCGGTTTATCCATTGTTTTAATCTAGTTTTATCTCTATAAATTTAGGTTTAATTCATCATGTTTCAATGAACCATCAACCAATATATAGCAAGTGTCTGGCCAGTATTTAAGCTGATAATGGCAGTGCTACTCTTCTATGATAACTGTGATATTGGTATGTTTATTCTGAATCAAAGTAGGAATTACTATTGAGCAATAACCCTCCTAAGCTGGTAAATAATTAAATGGCCTTTAGGTGGAAATGAGTTCCCCAACCTTCCTGATTGCTTTAAAGTATACATTTATCCAGTAGTGCCACTAAAGAGTTTAACGTAATACACAAGTAGCGCTATTCCGAAAAACTATATCTTCATTTTGCGCTAATATTTCAGCATTGATTATGCCATCATCAGGACATCATCTCCTAATAATGGCTTAATAAATGCTGAAATATTGAGTCAAAATGAAGATATTGTGTTTCGGAATAACACTACTTGTGCAGTATACAGTTATCCTCTGTTGACATAATATTAATATTAAAAATCCTCATAACAAGGAATACAATATTTACTGTAATTAGCTCACAAATGCAACGGGCAAATGCCAATCGTCCTCGATATAATTGCTCCTATCGTAATTTAAAATTATCTGTTTAACACATCAAAAAAATAAAATGTAGTCGACGATGTGGATATTGAAGATGGTGAAATTCTCATACAAAAAGAATTCTTAAATATCTATTGTTTTATTTGTGTCAAGAATGAAAAAGCTTCTCAAGTGATAGAGAAGGAGTTTGAGATTTTGTTAACTTAACACCCGAGCTCCACATAAGGCCCTGCATGTTGAGGTATCTTCTTCTCGTTTCTTGACCGCACACGACTTGAGATGAGCCAGATAGCCAGTTCGATATCTTTATTGTCCACTTGGGAGTAATGTCTTCATTGGCCTCATTAACAATGATTCCGTTCTCTCTCGATTTTAGAATGGTTAAATACTCACAGCGGTATCTGCTGAATACAACAAAACAGAGTCCATAATAAGCACTACACAACATATACCACAGGGAACATACGCAATTATGCACGGTCTTATTACTACTGGTAGCTTTTACATAGTAACTAGTCTTACCAATGTCTGTTTTCTATCGTTTTGATTGGTCTTTTATTTCATACTCGAGGATACGCTAGGGATATAGGGAATCAGTGTACTAACAACAGTGTACTAACAACAAGAATATACAAGCGGGCAGGGGATGCAAAATATTGAAAGACTGTCCCAAAAGACGAGTTGCCTGACGGCAAACGCCAGTCTAAGTACTTTTAACTTAAAAAAAAAAGATCCACACGAAGTCGTTAAAACACAATGGTGCCGGTTTCGCAAAGCGGTCTTAGCTTACATATAACACAATACCATGACGATCTGAACTGAAGACATAGTGTTGCCATGGCACTCAGTTCAATGTAAGCTAGGATCTCTTTGTGAACTAAACAAGACAGTACGAATGATATAATGAAAATGGGCATAATCACTAGGTTATCTGTACTCTAACACCGAGTGGTAACAGTTCTTAAGTAAACGTCTTTACAGAGAAATGTAATAGGATTTAGGACATACTATAGAATAATTATAAAATCCTAAAGGATAATTATAAAATCACAAAGGACCCTAAAAGATCATGTGGGATTCCATGGAAAAATCCCATAGGATTTTTTTTACGGGTGGAACTGTCATGTTATCTATGGGCAACAAACGAGAAATTGTATGACCCTCAAACAAATATGTGCTATGTAACCATTCACACACATTGCCCACAGTGTAGGCTCATTAAGATGAACATAATAATAGAGACATACAATACTAGGGCGCTGCTATTCCAATAATGCTATTTATCCGTTGTCAGAGAGGAAAAAACTGATGTTTCGATATCCAAGACTGTGGTTATATGGGTAGAGCTATGCACATGGAATGTGTTATATTGCATTTTCTATGCTGACAAATACTGGCATACTCTCTTGCCTCCTTATCCACATATCATAAGGATAATCGCCGCCTCCCATTCTGTACTTGATACAGCGCTGTAATATCAGTGAAACACATGTGTGTAGGTGCTACAAACAAATAAAATGTGTAAAGCTTGGATTTGAATTCAACGACATTTAATAAGCCATTTAATAAGACGTGTATACAAAATTGGTTCACGTGAATTCTTTTGGAGAACGACCAGGTAGAAATTTAAAACTAGATATGCATTTTGAAAGTTCAAATTGTTCTTCAGTAAATGTTGTTCCATCTACAGCCAAATTGTCTGTTGACCTTCCACTGATACTAAACGGGTTAATATTGTTGTGTAAGTAATGTTTTTCCTTGTTAATATTCATGCTTTTAAACGCAATCAGATTTGCAACGTATAACTATAGCTGTTCCCTACGAGACTCTTTATAACGAATTTCTAAATACTCTAACTGAACCAGTGGTTATGCATTTTTAAGATGGAGACCAACATTGTGAACTGTGTAGAGAACGATGCCCCGTAGTAATAGCTCAACTGCTGTTCCAGGAAATGGAAATAAAACACGTAGCGTGACGAGATTGGTTTGTGTTTAACATAACTTTCTCAACAACTTCCATTGGCGATAACTGAAAGAAACCCTTATTCAACCACGAGAAAATATATGTTTGTACGTAGGCCCTTAATGGTCGAAAAGCGGCCCTGGAACGTGTTATCAGTGATGTCCAGTGTATTAACTGAGTCACTAGGCGGCCCAGTGCACTGAACTCGGAAGTAAATAAATCAATACATTTGTACATTGTACCAAGATATTGAAATAACTCATGGGCTGTTTAAAACTTAAAATCGGACATTGGATCTTATGCAGTAAATGCCGCTCACCTATATTAATCGGTAAAACGGCTTCCCAGGACTCTTACTGTGATGTTGGAAAGTTGATACCAGTATTCGATTAAAATTTTTAGTTTTTGTAGTGCGCTGGCACTGTAAAGTTGTATCCGTCTACTTTGTATCAGGTCAGATCGCCTTGTCGTTTCAACGTTTCACCGCAGCTTATTTTTGGTCGAATCATCACGCAATTCGTTCGGCAGATGGCTGGAAACCACCTTATAAATCTCTCTGGCACTACTCCACTGAGAAGAGAGCAGAATATTGCAGTTACTTCACAAAGCTCACAAACTAGGTCAGTTTCAACAACTATTTGATTAGACATAAATTATCCAACCTTTTACCCAGCAATAATTGACAACCAGCTCAGGCCGCAATGCTCACAGAACTCAGTGCTTAAGCCGCCTGTATATAATCGGATGCTTGTTTGTTCGACATATTGTCAGCCGCACCAATAAATGAGAAACATGTAACCTATATTTTTTTTAATTACTGAATGTTATTACAATACAAATTGAAAAGTGCCGACACAGAATGCACGCAACAATTAAACTGTAGATTCATTTCAGAAAATTAACGACAACACTTCTCTCTACACGAAACAACCCGTTATTGGGCTCGTGATGCAACAATAAAACAGAAACCAAACTATATTTGGTTAGACTTTTTAAAGAAGACACCTTTGTCTGATATCCCAAATAAACCAATTTATGTATTAAGTTCATGTTTTGGGTCGGTTTATTAGCTCTGCCTGTCGATATACCGCCGTCACTGGTTTAGAATGAAGCCAGTTGATGTCGACTGGGAAAAGAAGTGTTTCCTCCATGAGGTATTCAGGGGTGTCCAATGTGTGGTAGCAGGCCTGCTTGAGATAATTCCATTTAGTAGGCCTACATTCTGGCATTTCTTTCCGTTTGCAAATCAGATGCTACTTAATCCATTGTGCTGCCGAAGGCAAGTGGATAATAAAATAAGTACATTTTATCAGAAATCTGGCCAACCGTAAAGAAAACATTATCCAGCCGAGAGAAAGTCAGCGAACCCCTCTATAGTTATTTAATCCTAATTATTTTATTTTCATTTTGGTAAAAATCGATGTGTCGCTTGTATTCTGTGGTTGTATGCAGGCAAACTATATGGCAAAATATGCCATATGACCATACAACACCATTATCGATTCTACTGTTTCGTAGACCGAGTTTTAGGGAATCCTATATTTGTAGTTAGTCAGTTTACAAAAAGGTATTTTGTTAAAAGGACAATCACAATCCTTACGCATCAGTACAATCTCCAGCCAATCTTACCTTTTCTTTCAATCAAATCTGCAAAACAGATTAATAAATTTTATAGACGTCGGAACATGTGGCTGTGGAAACTTTATTAATTCTCCTGTCAGCGTATATCCTAGGTTAAAAATGATGAGGGTTTTTGCCGTACTTATGGATGGTTATTTCACTCACAGCAGGGTGTACTAGGTGAGGGAAGTAACCCCCAACAGATAGGACAATTACAAAACACATAACAAAGATGACACGCAGATCGGTTTCGTATTGCTCCTAAACTCTGATTGCACCAGGGCAACATGAAGATGACTCACACGGCCCACACTTTATTTAGAAAAGTATTGAACCCTCCTTCTCCCGTAAAAATATTAATTTCTATTTCCCGTTTTGACAGACACAATATCAGGCTTACTTACTGTCGTTCAATTATCTCGTTCAACGTCATGAGGTTAAACGACTCTCCCGAGAGAAATTAGCACATACACTTTTTAAAACTTATTTTTTGTTACACTTTCAATACCTCATAGTTGCTCCAAGAGCTGCAATAAATTTCTTCGGCCAATGAGATGTGGAGTAAATCTGTCACAAAAGATAACCCCGACAATTATTTAATTCTTTGATCTTTTATTCGTGAACATAGGATTTGTAGTTTTAATGATTGCTTTATATTTGAACGAGATTCTTGGATCGCTCATCGATTGTTTACCGAGATTTATTAGGATTTTGAATTACTTCTGTGGTCTAAGTACCTAACTAATAATCTGAGTGGGTTACAGAGTCGCATTCCCAGGGTATTATTACATTTTATGTGAACAAATTGAGGCGAAAATAAAACACTCTGTTCTTACGGAACATTGACAGTGCTCTGTCGTGTAATTGTAAGGGTAGGAGTTATATCTTCCCATGGGATAGGCTACACGATAACCACGTGATCCCAGAGTCAATGGCCGTTTGGTGCGGGCGTGATGATAACCACAACTCTGGGATCAAGGTAACCATTTCAATGATAGGATAGTGCGGATTCTTATGACGATGTGATCTAACCTAAAAATCCATCTAAATCCAACAGTATTTATACAGAATCATGATTGTTGAATTATGTTGGGAAAAGAATTATCAAAATGAATGTAGTTATATCAATTTCAGGCATGTAGAATAACTAAATAATGCAACCCATAATGAGCTGTGCTACATGATTTTTGACGTACTGGAGGTATCTAATTTATTGTTCTTAAATGTTATAAAGATTATCTCGTTTATATATGTAATATATATATTAAAAGTAGTTTTATTGTAAGTAACGGGATCAGGTAAAGGGTATGCTTCAGCCTCGCCGTTTTCGTCGCTCTATAACCAAAATCAATAAACATTGCTTTCTCTTGAGATTTTTATGGTGTATAGGTCACTACCCAAAGCTTGTATCTAAGTTTTAATCTAGACAGAGATAATTCGTCGTTTTGAAATTGATTGACACCCCTGTGCCATGTTATGTTTTTTAAAGTATATTGCATAACATCGCAAGTTAATACATCGTTCAATTAAGTGCTTGTTAAAGCTGTGCAGCATATCATTTACATATAAAGCTGATTGTATTTAATATCATTGCCCTGTAAGGTAATTTCGTAACTAGTGAGCTTTCTTATCATACACGTTTTAAGGTAACAGCGACAAATTGCAATACAGGGCAAACACTACCACTTTGCCAGGTGATATGCTAACATAATTGATTAAGCATTAGGTCAGATATTGACATTTTTCTGGGAAATATCTGATGTATTTAAGGTTCCCACGTGACTGTTCACGTGTCAACTTTGGCGACTATATCGCAGGTATGTCATATGATGTGGGTATTGACGGGACTGTCGGGACTGTCAAGAATTTCAAACAGTTTATCAACTTTTTAAGTTCATATGTTGCTCTGAATACCAAACATCGCGATCATCCTAGCCTATGCACGCCGGTTGATCCACCATGCGTATACTGAGAGCCCAATTTAAGTCAACATAAAGGAAAACTTAATTCGGGCAAGCCAAAATTACCATTTCGTGTGGCCCATTGTAGTACAATTGTAATAAAAGCGTTTTTGTTTAAATACAATGTTCGAAACTATTCTGCTCTATATCGTTCTTTTTCTGTTTATTCGCAATTGAATATGTTTCAGTAAAATCACATCCTTCGACACATAGTAGTGCTTTTCAACGATTTTTTTTATCGTATTACAAACTGACTCATCAGATTTCAGTACACTGTCATACGGTCTCAACCAACTGACACTATCCCCTAATTAGTCTCCTCTTTGCATTAATATATGTATATATCCTTCAGAAAGAACAAAATGGTTGAGTTGTCGGCATCGCCATGGTTTGTGTTACAGTTTTGGGTTGTTGTGGTAGTCCGTCAAAGCGTAACTGAGATGTGGCTGACAGTTAGTGAACTAAGATTGTTTCCTGTGAATTTCGGATGAGTTGTCGACCCTAAGTCAGAAGGCTGCAGCCTGTACCTCTATCATCAATTGATGGAATTATTATTAACTGTAATTTATTGGTATGCAATGGAACATCCGTTAATAATATCTAAATTAATGCTTTTACTCTGAAACCCAAAGACCCAGTCCGCCTTTATGTCTGTCCAGTTGTATCAAATAATTTCCGTATTGTATTTCTGGGACAATCAATGATAAATAATAATGAATATTCGATTTTCTAATTGCAGTTCTGTTGCACCGAACAATATAGAACAAACTACAATGGTTTAAACAGCTTGGCGTCAACTATACTTTTTCTGGAATTCGCTCTTTTGAAACTGTATCAATGAAGTCAATTTAATTTGTTTCCGGAACAATGACCTTTGTATTCTCATAATACATGCAAATGCCATTTGAAGGATAGGGAAGTTCAAGGAAGAGTTACAAAAAGAACCCCTATTCTGTCATTGCCTACAATCGAATAGAAACGATAGCCAATTATTAGACCTTAATGGTACACAAGGGATATACAATTTATGGGAAAAGCTTGACTGATGACCACAGCATCAGAGCTGTACCCACCACACCAATCAGGTCTGTCTGTATGTAATCGTAGCTTGAAACAGCCAGCCCATTCCTGCATTGGAAAAGATCGAAAACTCGATAACTCCTTTATCTCCAACGAGAAAAGGCTGATGTTTAGGTAAACAGTGTTGCGTATGTAAGCTGTTGTGTGATTTATGACCCAGCTTTCTTGGTCCGAAGTAAGACAAATAATACGTTTTAATGGCGTTATTAATAAGGTGTGATTTTCCACTTGTATATGAATTCGTCCTGACTCACAGATACACTCCGCTGTGGGTCGGTATTTCCTAAACAGGAAAAACTTCAAATTATCTGACAAATAATGTGTATTCTTTTTCTGTCTTCCAATGAGGGTTTATGTTTTATATGGGCCGCAGTTTTAACACGTTCGTTGAGATCTACGTTTTTTTTTGTTATGAATTGCTCTTGTTCTACAGACACATATTATTGCTGAGAAATTTTACAGACAATTGTTTTGGTTTAATTCCAGAAAGGAAGATGCAGATGAACAAGCCAAGTTGGTACTGTTGCAATAGCAGATTTCGTTATTAGGTTGTCTACAACTACCTCCAGCGACCTGTATAGATTTATGTCAGCGACCTGTATAGATTTATGTCAGAGACAGTGTGCTGAAATAAATGAAATACCTTAGTGATAATATGGAATTGGTTAAAATAGTAACTCATGTTATGCCAAATCAATTAACGCCAAACTTTACATGATCATAATCGTTTTCGTCAGAATCAGCAGCGACTGGTCCGATTGAACAGAAGCCTCTGTAGAAGTTGCTGGGCTTTTATACGAAACCTAAGACGGAGTATTCCCAGAATTAAGTCCATACAACCACAAATACTTTAGATTCACAATGTTCTTATTGTATTGTGTATTACATTAAAACGGAAAATAAAGTATTTAAACTAATTTTCCTTATTGCCTTACAATAATACAGTCAAAAAGTAGTTGGCTTAAAGCCGGGATTGATGTCAAGATAAACTCTAACAGAAATAAACTTATGTGAGTGACATGGGCGTAAAAGTATTTTGATATTACACCATACTTAAACAGACGACTACATGTAAGTACCATAGGCCCAAATTGGATTAAGAGATGAAGTTTTCAGAAATCTGTGCGTAAATTTGCCTTTTAAATCTGCTGTCACCTTTACTTATTCTCCCGGGATGCCTCCGGCATTTGAACCAATTTTTTGATACTTTTCTGGCGTTAACATATCATGCAGTCAAAAAGTAGTTGGCTTCAAGCCGGGATTTATGTCAAGATCAACTCTAACAGAAATAAACTTCTGTGAGTGACATGGACTTACAAGTATTTTGATATTCTTGAGCTCATGCAACCCAAATTTGTCCAGATTTTGGGGGTAATGTGCCTTAGAAAGTTTTCTGCAACGTCTTGAAAATTTCCTCATATTCACAGCTTAATTCCAGATATAACAGCTAATTTGACTATCACCTCTGACTCTACGACAACTGTATAGGAGTGCAAGCAAGCCTGTTTACTACTGAGTCTTCATTATTTCGTTCTTTGGGATATTGATTTTAAGAAACCCCGTGAGACCATCAGATTATTATTCAACATACAAAACCCCGCATTGGTGAATAAATTATAAGAACATTTAAGAATCTAAACCTCTTCATGATTGGTTAATTTTTCATATCTACTCTAGGCTCAGGATGAAATACCTAGCAAATGAGGCTTAACAACATAAAGGTCTCCCCTGTAAAAACCGTTAGTCAATAGTCATAAAATCACCAATGGGTCAAATATTGTCGCATATTGAATTGAGTTGTTTGTTAACCTTACTTGATAACACAAGCCTAGTTGCTAACATATGCGCCGTCCCTAATGACAACTATTTTGGGACAAAGGGAAATGAGAACAACATTCAACAAAATCTGCTTTCATCGTTGGATCAGTTGAACGCACATTCCTATAACTGGACTTATTGTGTTCGTGGTTTGCATGCTAAGAAGTAAGAAAGGGTTTGAACTACAGACATTATGATTTTCGTTTTTGTTGTGCGGGTTTTTTTTTCGTCACATTTTTAACAAAAACATAAAAAGTGTCAACCGATAGCTAAGGTACATTAATACTAGATCAACAGATCAATATTCAACCATTGTTAACTACTACTTGATGTGATTTCATCTGATTCTGAACAGGGAATGCTGTCTTATATTGCCGGGCTACACATACAGAACTTTATCTATAAGGTACTTAGATACTTAGTCAGATGAACTGATCCCTGTTAATTGATATGAATAAAACCCTCCATTTGTAAAGGAATAGATCTACATATAGGGCTCTGACAATGAATTGTTAGAGAACGAGTGGATTGAGCTACATGGGATACATAGGAACCCAGAGTCTATGGAGAATTCATCCAGTTCGTGATGATAGTAGTAGCTCGAGTATTAATGTTAACATTTCAATTATAGAGTATTCTAGACTCTTAACAATCCCGTGATCTAAATCAACTCTATACAAATCTACCTGTCTTAAAATCAAATAAGGATAGTTGGTTAATGTTCGAGAGTGTATTAAACAGATTTGGCTACCATGCGTTTCGGCTGTAAGGAGTTGGTGCAATAATTGCGACCCAGGACTATTCATCATACGGACCATGTGGTTTAGTCAAATCTACGGACTTGCTACTGTTGAAATACCAGACGCAATATCATCAAAGTACTGTCTGGACTGCTAAGCACGGAAATTTATCAATACATGATGTTGATAAATATATGGCTTAAGTTTAAATAAAATCATTCGCCTTTCATCTCCTTTTCATTTCGCTACTTTATAAAGACCATGCGAACTGAATTTGCTTGCTTTTTTTGTAAATTAACTCCCATTGGAAGAAGTTATAGCAAATTAAGGAACAAAATTGACGTAATCATAGGACTAGGGTATATTTGGTTAGAGGTTTTGGCTCACTTATTGTCGCATTAATGTTATCTTATTTTCTTGACATTTCTTGAATTTATGTGTAAAGTTATTTTATGTGATATACTACAATATCAGAGAATCTACTTTAAAGAAAAAACAACAGCTAGACTCATCCGTAGGTCAACAATGGACTTGAAATCAATCGGCTCGTATTTTAGTAACACAGCTCCAAATCAACTGATGCTTTGACGTTAGACCTTCGCAAAAACTTCTCTGAAAAGATCCGCCGTTTCAACAACTTTCCCGTGAATACGCCTTTTCGAGTAAAATTTAAAGTTATTGATAGTCGCGTGTGCATGGTGCACGTTGGGTCCCATAATCGAACTGACTGAATATTCTGGATGTGCATGGAAAGTCTTTACTTTCCTTCTTTATTGTACTAAGTCACACGAACCAATAACTTCTTTCTTAATATATGATGTTTTAAGTTGTGCGGGTACTCGGGTAGCACGAAGGTACTATCTTCACTGCATTTAAAGTAATTCCTGGTTGTATCACATAATCCAATATTTAAATCATGTTGATGGTGTTTTTGGTGCCGGTGTAGCTGTCCATTGATGCATATGCAGTTGCCCGTTATTTTGAACTCAAGTCTTACATTGGTCACCTCTCTATCAACTATATGTAGTTATGAGGACTACTAATTATATTTATTACCAGAAAAAGAAATAGTAATGACCGTTTAAATGTTGTGTGTTATTTATATGACAACCCCCCCCCCCCCCCCCCCCCAAAAATAAATAAAACCCCCAAAAAACAAAAACAAAACAACAACATTTTATAGTGTTATTGCCATTGAATCCAATATCTATGTGTAGGCAAAGATAAGTGTCTTTCAAACACGAACATGTAGAAATGTATCTTGTATAGTAAATAGATTTGCGAACTTCTTGGTTCAATACATGACTGTTAGAGGACTAGGTTTAGATACTTTGTAATGCAAATCTCTCAACCATTCGTGAGTTGCCTCACCAAAGAAAATCGTGCCACATTGAAAGTGTAACATATGCTGACAAAAAGTCGTGTTAAAATCTTAACCTGTTACATCGGTTTTGTCAGGTATCCCTCTGAATAAAAGCGTCACTGAAGCAAAAATTGCACTGCATATAATCTAAAGTGGTAACAGATGTAAATGTCAGGCAGGACAGTTTGGAGAATCAATTAGTCTATTACTTACACAATGTTGTTAAGGTCATAATGACTACTGGTGCTTGTGCTAGGAAAAATTTCATGTGAATCTAACAAAAAAAACAATGTGTGGCATTCTGACAAAAAATCCTTAATAAATAAAAAGTTATATTCCCAAAAAAGCAATATTTTATTTATCTTATGATTACATAATTTACATCGTACCAGTTAAGCATTTCCGAAAGCTTTTATTTCTTGTTCTCGGATAACAATTCGATTTTGGCTTTATTTCGTTGTTGTTTGCTTTTTGTATCACTAAATGTGATATTAAAAGGGGTCTGTTTTTAATAAGGACGAAATGAAGTTACTGACTCGGATACTATTCAGGCTTTAATTTTACATTTCAACAATGCAAACTTAAAGCTAAGATTTAGGGAAGCTCAATGTGGATATTTGTTTTGGGGTTTTTTTCTCATAAAAGTACATATCTTTTCAGGAAGTTTCGTTTTCACATTAAAAGGTCTTTTGGGGAAAGTCGTATAAGAAACAACTTTACTGTCAAGATTTTTTGGCAAAATAAACTTTTATTTAACCCATATTTTCGGGTTTTTACGACAGAAAGAAATAACGATGAAGTAAATGTTTTTTTCTTGCCAAAATACCATTTGGCTTTAAAAAAAAAAAAATTCATCTTCTCAAAACACCGGAATAACACAGAAACGACGGCTTTGAAAAATATCGCAGGAAGGAATTTCCGTTTCTGAATGTTGAGAAGTGACTCAATATAAAGTGGCCAGTATACAGCTTGTACATGTTCATCTTTTCACTTCCAAACTTCATATTGACTGGGGGTGTCTGCTTTAGTGGTTAGAGTGTCAACATTCTAAATCTACTTAGATGAACCCTCCCCTTGTTCGAGTCAGCCTGTTGACCATCAGGTATAATTGAGACACATTGTATTCCTCCTGTTACCTCGAGGTCTGCTTTGATGAGGTTTCCTCGCGGTTTTCTATCGTATTTGTTCAAGGAACCTTGTGAAATTGACAATCAGTCGTAATATAAGTGAAATGCTCTTTGAGTACGACGTTAAACATCCCAAACGACATAACACACTAAAAGAACGTCATATTTTAACCGACATACGCATCGAACACAAGTTTATCAGGACGGGATGATGTAAGTGACTCGGACACGATTTTTGGTTTGAAAACTTCACGCCTTGCTTATTAACTAGTTGATCCATAACCAGAAAGACAGGTTGTCTAAGAGAAGCTATCATTATGTCGTGAATCTTCATCTGTTTTGTGTTTATCCATTGCTTAAATCTCTTCTTATCTCTGTTGTTTTGGGTTTAATTCATCAATGTGTCAATGGACCATCAACCGATGGAATCAGTTTGATAGTATCAAGTTTCAAACCAGACTTTACACAATTATTGGAGTAACTAGTCCTGTACGATAAGGACGTACAAGAACTCATAGCCGTCTTTTCGTTCGGTGGATGACTATCTACTGAGTTATCACTGTGCCTATCTATTCATTAACTTGATGACCTTATATGCTTCAATGAAGGACGATAACTTTTTTCTCGTCGTTGGGTTTGACATGTTTTAGCCGGATGCCAGTTAAGGTATGGCTGCTTGTCACATATTCTTGCTGCTCTTTTCAGTTAGAACGCACCATTGCTTTTAAGGTCCCATTAGCAGTGGTTTTTCCTTGAACAATTTCCTAATTAAAAATGGGAGAGACAATACTCTGATATCCCAATCGATCTCAATATACATTCGGCATATTTATTACTAGATCAAATAAGTGTGACGCTCTGGGTGATTTACACTTTCCATGTACAGGCAATAAAATACAGTTGACTGGCCAGCTAGGCACCCTGGATATTATACGAAACGCGACCATTAAATGTGCCTATAACATCCTTTATTGACATTCTTTCTTAAATGTAGTATAATCAAAGGATTGAAAACATTGACATCTGAACTCAAATCCATTCAACATGCTCAGGATATTGAAAATATCTCCGTCAAGTGCCTTCACTGGATATGACGGATCATCAACCAAACAGACATAAACTGTCTGTTTGTTTTACACAGGGAATATATAATCCTTGGCCTCGCTCCCAGTGTTTTAGTACCTTTCGTTTAATGATTTTATCGGGAGAGCTGCATCTATTAGCTACAAAACAACAGGGGCGGATAAACAAGGTTGTCCTTAAAACTTTGCTAAAACAAAAGTGCACTGAGATGAATTTGTGTACTACGTCGGCTCTTGAAATCAATGCTTGTTTAAATCATTCGGATTTGCACGGTACCTAAGCCTATTGTGATACCATTGGTACAGCGGCATACATGCCTTATGGGTGAAGAAAACGACACTCGATATGATCGACAACAAAACGGACAGGATTAAAACCAGCACAGAACCGTCCTGCAAATTGACAATGCTAGACATCACATTGAATAGGGCATGTAAGTCATGTGATTTGCGATATTTCACGTTATTCACTCAACTTCCGGATACTTCCTACATTCTTTCTAGATCTTGCATGAACGGAAATTTAAAAAGATGTCAAACCTAGCTTCCACTCGTACGGCTGCCATCAGCATCAACACAGAATACCGCTCTAAACGATCGGTATTCAAGACATAGCGACAGAAAGAGTTTGAACGAGGTACCCGGAGGTCACGTAGCAGACAACGAGACTTACATGTCCTATTGGCATCGTGTTTGCCGTACCTCAGATAGAACCAGAGAGTCGTTAGCTCCTACTACCACCAGCCCAGACACATTTGATATTCACGATGTTTGACAATTATAAATCATGAGACATTCATAGACCCGGTAAAAGATTTATCATTCCTTAATAATATTTCCACAGTTCTTCTCTCACTAGAATCTACTAAGATGTTCGAAGTTACTCTCTCAGCAGAAAATATTTCCCCAAAACACAGGAAATTACATGGTTAACCATATTGAGAACAAAAGAAAGCTATAGAAAAATACTTGACAGCAAGGCTTTTAAATGGCTTGCCTGTTCTGTCGGTGAAAGGGAATCGATTTCGTTTTACCTTCAAGGTAAAAATACAAAATAATTTAATATGTCTACAAAAAGCTCGTTAGAATAATTATATTTGTATAGTGAACCGAGTGTGTGATATTTACCCAAACTTTCAGAATAATTTGGCCTTCTATGCGGAGTGGGAGTTATGGTGTTCAAAGCTTGCTAAAGTAATCAATATTCATAAAATCAGCAAAAAAGATAATATCCCTCTCCTGTCATGTTGTGTGGCATTTTAGGACAATCGCGCTGTTCAATTACAATATAGAGTGCTTAGTGCAAATTAGTGCACCATTTCCTCTAAAACAGTATGACATAATTAGAATAATTATTATATATAACATTCCATATAATTTTAACAATCTCTTTCATTCCGGTCAGGTAAACTGTCGATCTCTACCATAGGCTCACTTGGCATTCACATCTGTGTGGGGCTCAGCACTACTTTTTTGTTTCACACGAAACCTTGATTATATAACATAAATAATGACGTTTTATGTAGCGATATACTCTGTATGACGTCACCAAGTGAAAGTGAACTTTGAGAATGTGAAGACGTTTAACGTTGCAAAAAGAATATATCTATGAAAAATGTCACAAACATAATCCCTTTGATTCTTGTGCTAAAAACATTACTTATTGTCATGAATTACAATAAATGATAGTATTTAAATGTGGTTATGCGTTTGTTAACTTATTAAATAATAGCTCAAAATTGGTTTGACACGGGTTTAAAATGGTTTCGTCAGGAATTCTGATGGTGAGCCTATCGCAGAGGGGTATGCTGAGAGAACGGAAACGAAACAAAACGTACTCCTGCATAGGAGATTGGTAAACTGTGTGTAAAATTTCAGAGAAACTCCTTCGGTGTACTTTATTTACAGAAGTCCTTGCATGCCTGACAAGCGGACTATTAAAATGATATGTAATGATATCCATGGTTTGTTATTATCCCCATGAAAACAACATACAGAAATAAAGTTGTAATAACAACCAGTCATAGTAATATTTTTTGTAATAAATTTGGTATATAAGCATGCACTCAAACTGTTCCTAGTTGACACTATTGTAAAAAAAGTAATGCAATATAGAATGACGTAATTCTTGTTTTAATAACTGTATATTCAAACTAGTTATGGTGTTTTTGGAGATCGGTTTAGGAACGTATTTGTGCTGAGGTTACGAGAGTAGGTATGGTGATGACAGGACGAGTGTGCGGCGGCCTATGTAAGTGAGGTAGAAATATGAGTGGGATAGAGTTATGGTTTGATTGGGGATTAACACCATCCTGGAATGCTTGGGCTCAAACTGGACCAACAGTTCTTATGCCTTTTATTTACAGCCACAAATTAACATTATATAATGACAAACATTACGTTCCAAATTTTATTATAAATTCTCAAATTTAGGCTCTTCGTTTATACTTTCACTGAGATAATTAACACGGTCACTGACAAGATGTTGGTGATAACGGAATTTTCACAGCAGACTATGCTTTGCATTTTTTTTAATGGGTTGAGGTGTTTTGTCAATGATGAATGAAATAAAAGTTTTTTTCTCTGAAATTTTGGTACCACCTGAAGTGAGATCAAATGTAGGCTGAATTGATAGCTAATCTTTCATTAGCAATGAATTTGAAAGTTATCGTGCGGTCCAAAAGTCCTCCTATGTAATCCAGAGTATTCAAGCTTTCATACACAGACATTATGTTCCCACGCATATTCAGGGTTATAATGGCCTTAGAAAATAAATTTCTTATAAATCACCCCAGCGGTTCAATAAGACCTCAAGTCGTATTCAAGAGTGTTTTTATATACTTAATAATGATGTAAATTTGCTTCTTCCGCTGTGCAATATTGAGAGGGAATCCATCTCCGCAATTGCCGGACCTGAGCAGGATAATGAAAAATACCAGAACATTGTAGCAAATGTGAGTATACCCAAAACATTTTTGGGCACCAAAATATGATATATCACTAAATCTATGCGATGCCCAGAAACAATACTTCCAGCCATTATATGGTAAACTTATCTCTGTATGAAGACAATCAACAGCTCCATTGTCTAACCTGCTTTGTGCTTGTGTGTTATTCGTGCTTTGAATAAGATAACATCTATTATATTATATATTATTATTATAGCGTTTGTTATTTCCCACACCGACATCAGCCTATATACCTGACAAAGGAAAAACTGCTTCAGTAACGCTATATTACTGCCCATGGACACGTACATAGATAGTAGATCCAAATAACTACAATGTTATATTGTGTGTTAGAAGTCAAATAAAGTAAGTAAGATTTCTAAGATCTCTTTTTTGTGTCGGCTTCCATTTACCACAATGTCATACATTCGCTTTAGCGGACCAACTGCATACACAACTGATATATAAACAAGTTAACTCTGTGATGGGATAACTTTGCAAAAACTGATTCGTGGTTAGGTCCTACATTATATTTAACATGACACATGGACACATCTGGTATTTGATTGTAATTGACGAGCCTTTCCATTTAAATACTCATACCTTGCACTTGTCAGATTGTCCTGTTATTGCAGTAGTGGCAAAGCAGTGAGTAATTTCTACGACAGATGGCTGGTAACGAGGTTTTAAATCTCACTGGCGGAATATTACAAAGAGTTCACAGTGTCCAAAACATAGGTATGTAACGTTTCAATAATAAAGAGTACACAACCAAATATTTTGACAAAAAGACTATTTTTACCGACAACCCAGACAATATTAGTCTAAAACGTTATTATTTGGTGGATACATTTGAATTAAATTTCTCAAACTAACATAAATTAAGGTGCTTTTCTATGATTTTCAACAAAAGGAAAGTCACACACAACCCTTAATGCATGTATACGCCGATAGGTATATGCAATAGCATAGATATTCCGCGGAATGGGGCTGTTACAGTATATTCGTGTTAGGGCTTCCCATTTTGTTATCACTAGGGATCTCTGTTGTGCTCTGTATTCCCTTGTAGTTTTTCACTTTGACAAAGAGTCCTTTGGCTCATCCAGCCCTTTCTTACGACTCAGATCAATACCAGCACTTACTTACCTCGAATACCTTAAGTATGTTCAATACAGCGCTGACAATTCATTATGAGTAAAAGTTCTGCATTTCCTGTTATATTTTCTTGTGAGTCTTTTCATATAACAATTTTCAATATTTTGTTTTAATATAATTTTTTAAAATATATTTTGGTATAAAAATGTCACAACTGTACTGATTGACTTGTTCCTGTATATGCGTTGTAGCCAATAAGACAAATGCATGGGGTAGTTTTGGGCCTACATCATAAAACCCCCAATAAAACGCATTGTAACATTATATTTTAGGCCAATCAAAACTTACATAAAGTGATGTAGAGTGGAAAGAGATGTAGAGTGACAATAGATGTAAAGTGTCCTAGTTCCTCTATCATCCATACAAATTTCTGTCATTTCGATCCTCCGTTCACGCCGACATTGGTGAACGTCGGTTAATTGAAACGCGTTGGTCACACAAAGGTGTTGTAAAATAACTATATCTCCAGCTAATCCCAGCACTCACTGACGGCTGCACACATCAAGTTTGTTGACCTTTATCGGCTTGACTAAACCATTACTACTCGCAGTGTCATTATATAAGCGACATAACTTTTCTATGGGAATAAATAGCGTAAATCTTTTAGTTAACCTGCACTTTTAGAAATAATTTATTTTTTGGGGTTCTGTAGAAAAAGAGAATGGAACCATAAGGACAAAAAGGTTCTTTCATATAATATGACAGGGGGAAATCAAGGAACAGTTGCTGTCATTATAAAGTGTATTGAATTCTATTTTTTGTTGTTGTAAAAACATTTGTATCTTCATTTATTCAAATATATACATGTTGTTTTTATTTCTAACATAAAATATACATTTTAGAAACATTAATCATCAACTTCGCACGTTTTGTCTGAAAAAAATCTATCTTTACTTGAAACTGTAAGTCGGTTCTGGACTGGAATTTATGCTTTTAGATGGCTTCTATGTTATCTCACTTGTAATTTGACTAGGTTACATTCACAATGGCACAGGCATACTCACAGTATTAAGAGCTTGGCATCCGATGTACTGATGAAGATAAATCGAAGGGAAATTAAAGTCTCCCTGTGCACAGGAGATTTTTATAACCCTTTAGCCAATGGACTTCTGAGGCGGTGCGTGATGGTATCCGTGGATTTGGGATTACGGTAAACATTTCAATTATAGGGCATTACGGGTTCTTTATACTTCTTCAACCGATCAGGATGGTTGGATTAATTGGGAAATGAAGTAAAGTGAATAAGTTATCACACGTTTTGTAGGTACTATGAAGTTAACACAGTTAATGTTAATGGTATTTAACAATTAGTTAAACAGGAAGCTGTCAGAAAGCCGAATACCATTTGAACCCAAAACCCTTGAAGGTAGCAGCGTTTTTATATTCTCCAAATTAAGTACAATGTATATATGATCGATAAATATACTTTGCAAACCATAAGAGGAATACATTCCCAGACACCCTAAACAATTTTGTTTAATACTCACACACTCTTTCTATTATTGTATTTTTGTTAAGTGATCTGCTCGCATTTGTTTCTACACGTCCTGAGAACACCAACCCAGTTTTACATCAGGCACGCCATTTAATCATTAACATCAATTGTGTAAAGCCAAAAAATAGAATATAAATACATAAAATAAAAGGCAAATAATAATCCCATTACTCTTCAAGCCGCAGGATGTTATTTATTATGTGGATAATGTTACACTCTATTCGTGTTGGAGTGAACGCATTGCACTTTCGTTAAAAAGATTAAGAATAAATTCAACACGTGATCGATTAACTGTATATTGCCTAATGCAGTAAAAGCAGTACAATATATACAATTGATATTCTTCAAATAAGTTAAGGACATTGCCGTATTCCACCTCGTTCCTATGTGGAGAGCTGCCAAACTGTGCATCTAATAATATGCTTTTGAACGTTACATAAAGTAAAATTCGTCGACTATTTTGGCACTCTGACCTCTATGAAGAAGGGGTCGGCTTGCCTATCGTTATAAGCAGAAATTATTATTTTTTGAGTATCGGTGGAGTTGTCGATCGCTAGTCAAGTACCCACGGCTTGTCACTACCTCTCTTCTGTTGATGGAATTATGATTAACTCTAGCTTATTAGTATGCAATGGAACAGTGGTAATAATATCTGCCTAAATCATTTCACAATGACAACGGAACCCACAATGTACCCGTATGTCAGTCCATCTGTAATGAACTCACTCCACTCGGTATTTCTGTGGCAATAACTGGCACGTGATAAAGCGAGGGTGATTTATTAATTGAAGCCCTGAACAAAATGGAACATATATCATGAATACAATTAACTTGCTCGCAACCAACAGTATTTTAAGAATAGGCGTTCTTTTGAGACTGTATCATTGAAGTCAATGTTTACTGTTTCGGACACGAAGCCTCTTTAAGCTCCGACATTGCAGCAAAATTACTTCTAAAGGATGGAAATCTTATTAAAATATCACATTGTGATATTCGTCGTTGAAAGGTCGGCCTGTTGCAAATCTTGTTACTTTACATAAGAAAGTTTATGATTTTTCCTTTCTAGTGCTTGCCTGATGACAACTCCTGATTGAACCTTCCCATGCAGTTTTATAAAGACAAACACTAAAGCAAAACTTTTTCGAATAACCCAACCTCAACAAGTACACATACATGTTTGAATAATTGTTGAGTGGCTACAGACTTCAGTCAAAAATGATTGTCAGGTCTTAGCACATTAAACAACACCGCTCTATCATAAATACATAAAACCAACTGCTTTATAAATAAGATATTATTTGTAAGTCCTCAACAGTAAATTATAAAATATTTGTTACTGATGAAATGTATTGACCTAACAAATAAAATATAATCTGCGTAAACCACAACACCTTGATGCAGCTAGTTATTGTGAAACGCATCATTAAGGTATTGCTTCAGGTAAAAAATATATCATTAATATTGCAGAAAAATGATCCTATATAAAAGGTTTCGTAAGTAACTAGCCTCCAGGGTGTCCGTGCTCTGTTTCTAAATCACACCTCTGTGAGTTAATGTACCGACGATTAGCAAGTGGAAATGAGTTTATTTAACCAATAAACCACTTCCTGGAAGAGCATGGATACTGAGGTCGATGCGACTCTATTGGATGGGGCTATATGTCGCCCACGTGCTCGCCATTTAACTAATTGGAGGCTACACCTTTTACTTTGACATTCGCCTATTTATTACATTTAATAAAGAGACTAATCTGCAGTTGCATATATTGCTGGACATTGCTGAATAATAAGTTAACTGATATATAAATGTATATTATGTAAGCAATACAGATCGTTTATAATCAAATAAATTATTTATCATATTGTGTTTGCTACTTAGTGTCAAAGAGTTAGAATGTGTAAGAAGAACTAATGATAAAAGTATTGTTTTAAAAACATGTATTGCATGTAATGTTAGTTGTAAGCTACTTGTATGTTATCTCTTAAATAAAATGAAACGTTTTGGTCGCTGTACTTGACTATTGCCTGCGCTCGATATTAAGTGTGTATTTATTTTAATCAATATATCATGGCAAATAGAATGCTCAGCTTGCCGTTACAACCACTTGGTTGACGAACTCTGGTAAATGTTAAACTTCTAGGGTAATAATTATATTTCCCCCAATTGTACCATTTTCGTCAAATCCATGGGATTTGAATATCTTTAATCTTGTTACCAGTCTCGTATTTTCTCCAGACAATAGAAAATATGACGTTCGTCTGACGTCATTGTTTCGTTACACACCTTCGAGATTGTTAGCTTAGATTTACAAAGAAAATGTTGTAATTACCAATACCTTATCATGTTGATGTTTCCACCTACGCCTTGGGATAAATGACTTTAATAAACAAATAAATCGGATCATAAATGAATTGTTATACAAATAGTGCTTGTTTTAGAAGATAATAAACATCTCAGCCTTACCACTCAGGTAAAGGTCGAATACTACACATAAGATGGAAACTAGAAAGTTTTGGCACAAAGCAAGAACACAATGTAGTAACCGATATCAATTATCAAAGCAGACAAAATTTGACAATAATGCAAAGACATGCAGCGAAACATGAAAAGCACGAAAAAGTAAACTTCATAAACTAAAAAATATTCGAAGAAAAAGTGTAAAAGAAAAAGACACAGTCTTTCCAAAAATAAAGTAATACTTCTGCAGTGCTTTGTGAGGGGCTATTGAAGAAGTACCGGGAGCCATCACAGCTGGTCGTATCCAGAAAACAACTAGTGCCTTTGTAGTGAAGGGACCGCAATGTTTGTGGAATTATGTGGTATTGACCATGTCGGATAAGCTTGTGAAAAGAGACCATTACAGCCCAGCTAGCAAAGGGAAGTTAAACACAATTCTGCGACCTGTCTATCCCTGATTTAAACGACTAAGATTTATCAGGCTCTCGTGTCTAATGCATGCGTTCGGAGAGATTGTAATTTAGAAGGATAGATGAATCTGCCAAGAAAAACTTATTCACTGTGTTAATTGTATTTCGATCTGATTTATAACAGGCGTCTAGAACGGCACTAATCTACTTGATGACCAAACTGTGTATGAGACAGGGTAGTGTGGCACAGGGCTTCCAGAATCACAGGCTACAGCCTCCTGAATTCATGAGAATGAAAACCCTCTGATTGGGCCAAATGCAAAACGTTTTTGTTCCATGTCGAATTTTATAAGGATGTGGAATAAAGTACGGTAGATAGTGGCTGGTCGTTAAGGGCACTACTCCGCACACTCCCCCATTCAGTTAGTTTTATGGGCGGAGCTCTGAGCAACCAAGATACTCTCACACGTGCCATAGCAGTCAGGTATGACGAGAGTGTCCAAGACCTAGCCACCTCACTCCCGTATGGTTCCCGGGCAAGAAATACCAGCTGTTACTGGGAACATGGAGAGCTACATTGAACTGTAACAGAGAGATCACATTAATACTGCCCATTAACACGATCGAAGAAACATCAAATCAAAAGTCACTGCTAGGAATGGAGCATTTATCGCCGGTATAACTCGCTCGGGATCGCTGCTAAAGAGTTTTAGTTATCTCTACACTTTATGAACGTCAGCGACTAAGGATAAGGTAACACGGCCAATTGTGGCTGAGATAAGCTTCCCATCGACCAGCTAACCACGATATGCCTTAACTGTAACATAACTCCCTATTCAGTCACTGGTGACTTTTGAAGCAAATTAGTGGAGGTTTCTACACCTCCTAACCGACACCCACCCATGGCCTGTCCCGGGAAACCTGTCCAAATTCCAATGATTGCGTCTACATCAGTCTATGATAACCTATTGTTTGTCTCTCATAAATCGGTAGGAGGTGAACAGCGAGTGAGGCGCTAGCTTTACTCTAAGTCTCGATATTGGCGCGTTCTAGTCGTATAGATCACCTGGGAGTGCGATAAGTGAAAGCAATAAGCCATGAAGCTGGAATCGGGTGTCACCAAGCTTGTCGTTCCTACAATCAGGATTTGGTGGTGATTTTTCACTGTCAATAAGATATAATTTCTCCTGGGATTACAGAGGTATATCCTCAGCGAGTCACCATGTCGGACTACTGTCGTCTCGCCAAGATGGAGGACTTCGACGATGTCACTCTAACAATGTAAGTACTGTAGTTTAAAACAAAAATGTAATTGGTAATTTGTTAGATTTTTATTATATACAAAATTGGTGTTTTCATATTTATATAAGCTAGTGTAATTATAAATCGTTAACGAGAACTACATGTTCGTGGTATTGGGATAAAAAATTGTAATATCGGAAAATGATTATATGTTCGCTTTTTGTAGGTGGGATATAACTTTTAAGTCTCCGCCTGAAATGGCCATGTCAAACGTATCCCGACCCAAGTTGTGTTGGTTATGTGGCACTTTTTCGCTATGTTCAAATAATGAAATAAAGACTGATATCGAACATGTAGTATTATTTTAAAGATACACTCTTGCTAAAATTCCCTTCACTTTTTGTTAGAACATCTGTATGCAGTTTACGTACTCTTTGTTTTCTGTGACAATCGATTCGAGAACTTACCAGCGTAAGTTGTACTGCTGAAACGAGGCACTTTAATACGCAATAGAAACAAATAATTTGTCAACGTGTTTATAGAAAGAGAGGTTTAAGAACGTCCACTTCATCGGAAGCCATATATCTTTATATAAAAAGCCACATTATTTACACTCTTAGAGAAATGTGGCTCTTAAAGAACCCTTCAACGTTTTTTACTTCTGGCTCTGGCGGAACCGTACATGGTTCTGTATGTATCACAACAACTGTGCCATGTATGGTTTCCTATCTTATTATATCATGGAACCGTTTGTGTCTTTGTGGTACTATTAAAGACTATCCTGGTTCGATTTAGAACCACCATCTTTCCCAAAGAACCCTTAAAAACATTATTTCTAAGATTGTAGTTTCAACAGTTTGATACGTAAGCTAAAAAGACACATGATCTCAAAAGGTATAGAAAAGTTAGCGACACGTCTTAAACTTCACCGATGTTCAACATCGTTGAAGAATACGTCACAATTACACATCGCATAACATACAATGACATCAGAATTGTCTTTATTGATAAAAGACATCTAAAGCGTCAACAGCGCTGTCGCTTTCACGATGTCAACTGATGCTTAAACAAGATCGCTTAAGCGAGAAAGAGTGCGTATAGGCACTGCTTTCACTTTGTATGCGTTTGTTATTTTGTAATATCTGTTCCTCTGAAGATAATGGACATCGAAGTCAGGCCCTTCTACGACTTAATCAAATTCCTGGAATACATTCACACCATGTTCTGTCGTGAAGCGGGATTGTTAATAACTATAGGGGATATAGCGTGACAGCCGATCACCGTGTTCAGGATCCAATGTCCATTGGTGTTCCGTATTCAATGAGGAGGCCAGCTCAACATATCTTTTGGAGGAATTTAAAGCGCACGCAATCTTCTTCGCGCACTTGTTTTGTCAAAACAAAGAGTAACGTTATGACTCAAACCCAAAAGTAATTTTTTGAGTGGCAGTGGTATTTTTTTATTTCCAATTATAATTTTACTATTCTCTTACAGATCGAAATACGAATATGTTTAATAATTGTAGTGGTTCATAAACAAATATTTTTATTTTAATTTTTAATATGAAGGCGATAGGAAGTCTTTTGAAATAAAAGTTTAATTCTGGTTCGCGCTATTTCACGAACAGACCAAAAGGAACCAACACTTAAAGGTTATCTCAAAATAGTATTATTTTTCAATATTTTCATCAGATTAAAAAAAAGTTTCTTGAATATATCAATGTTTCTTTCAGAGAAGCAAATATGAAGAAGTAATTCTGGTATGTATGTATATTAGTATGGCCACAACTAAATGATGGGTAATTTATGTTGACTATATATTTCGGTTTGTTCAAGGTCTTGAGCTTAAAATGAACCAACTTTTTTATCGCTTGGATTAAAAATTAGGTATGCAAACTATATGTTGGCGAAAAATTTAAAATTCTAATTTCAAACAGTTTAGTTATAGCCTATAATTTAGTTTTCTCACGATCATAATTATATTCCAGTCACAACACTGTAATTGACGGCTTATGACACTTCTGTTTAAAGCAGGCTTAAGTTGTATTTTGCATTTTTAAAATACTTTCCAAAGCGTTTTTTTGATTGGCGTTTAACTTCGTACTCAAGGGTATTTCACTTATATGACGCCGTACCATCACAATGGATCAAGGGAACCAGCCCAACACCACTGGCAACAAACAATGACAAGACGGGACAAATACAGGACAATACCGGGACGCAATACAGACATCACAAACCGATCGGCTTCCTGTTCCCCTTTAGCTCTGAGAGCACCAGGGCAAGTCATTGTGATAAAGTCACAGCGTAAATCATCCCTGAATGGACACGCAAATAAGTAAGTAAGCACCAGGGCAACATGGATCTCCCTCCATCACCCCGCCTTTCCAAAGTGGGATAGACAAAAATATCCACTGGGATCGTTCTAATCAAAATTTTAAAAAATGACACACCGTTTACTAGTTCAAGGACCATTCTACTCGGTCAACGTATTTATTGAGTCTTATCGTTATTGCAATTCGAGAAATAAACCACGAAAAATGTCGTCAATTTTTTTCTGTTGACATTTAGTCGGTTTTTTTTAGAAATAATGATTGGAGATAGTTTAACTAAACAGAAAAATAAAGACAACATTAATTGTTCATAATTATTGGGAGTTATCAACTTACTCTACTATATAATACATACAGGTGAAAATTCAAATGTAGTATGTGTGGTTTCTATGTGTGCAACATATATCAACGAGAAGAAATATAACAAAGAATCGTAAGCGATCAGTTATATAAACTCTCCGGCAATATATGGACGGCCTCACTGGCAGTTCGACCTTTCTCCACAAACCATTTTTATTTCATTTTAAATAACATCGAGTTTTCGGTCAACGATTGGAACATGACTATTTAACAGTGTTTCGTGGAGTATAAATGCCCACAGCAATATTTTAAACAGAGATACTCAATGATCTGCAACGAATGGACCCAATTGCATTTATAGTTTAAGGGAATAAAAAATCATGTGCCATTCACTTAATTTCTATACCATCGTCCAGTCGTGTTACCTTATTTTTAATCACTCCAATTACGTTGTTGAAAAGCCAAGCGACTGGAGATTAGTATCAAAGGTTCATTTGTCAATCCGATTTCGTCTAGATACATGACAGGTATTGCATTGTTATGTATTCTGGTTTTTCATATCTTCAATACATCGTCTCCGTCAATTCCCGTGTGGATGTAGAGTTACCTGTGTTATCAACAAGCTTACGCAAATCAAAAAGTAATAAATCCTCCTATCAAGACAGGGTGATTCAGGAGCCATGTTGTAGCTTATCGAAATGTTTCAATACATTGGATTATAACATTTCATGACAAGATCTGATTGCAGAATTAATGAACATATAGCTGCTCAACTTAATAATTAATGAGTATTAAAGTCACAATAAAATGCCCCTTTTAGAAGCGTCTTAAGTAGGAATGAGTAAAGTCATTCATCTGTCCCTCGCCTATGTATTGAAGCGCAGAATCAGAATGTCAAGTTTAAGCGCATGTCCTAACGAGATAATGTTTAAAAATGTTTCCTTTGACAATAATTTTATAAAGTGAATATGTACAAGAATTATATTATACGAAGTGGTTAATTGTTAGAAGACTATAAAGCCTGTATGTTATTTCTTAAAAAGTGAAACATTGCAAGAAGGCTACCTTACAACATGAAAGTGAGCGAGAAGAGTATTACACGAAATGAAAACATTCAAGAACACTATCTTACACAGTTAAAACATACAAGAAGACTATTGTACAAACCGAAAACGTATATTGCATAGGAAATACTATGTTACAAACAAACAGCATGCATCTTTCCTATAAGTTACTATCTTACAAAGTAAAAATACACCTCTCCTATTACAGTCTTACAATTACATAACGAAATGAAGATGATTGCCTTAAAATGTGAAAACGTATATTTCCTTAGAAATAACATCTTACAAACTGAAAAGATACATTTGCCAAGAAATACTATCTTACAAAAAAACGTACATTTCCCAACAAATATTATTTTACAAAATAAAAACGTAAATTTAAAATGAAAGCGTAAATTTCTTAAAGAAATGCAGCCTTACTATAAATGAAGACGTAGATTTCCATGAATACCACCAAAAATGATAAGGTACTTTTCCAAGATGACCATCCCACACAACAAAAACGTACATTTCCTAAAAAAAACTATCATAGTGAATGCGTACATATCAAGAGCGACTATCCGATAAAATGACAAAATGAAAACGTACATTTCCAAGAGCGATTATTCGACAAAATGAAAACGTATATTAGAAGAACGACGTTGCAGCAAAATGAAAACGTACGCATGCAAGAACGAGTATCCTACAAAATGAAAATGCGGTTGAAAATCTGGGTTTTTTTTGTCCTTGAACAAAAACAAATAACAATTGTGGGTACTACACCTTCCATAGTGTATAACGACTTGCAGATTCAAGAACATACTTAGTATTGCAATTATTGAATGCGTTTTAGCTTAGCTTTTAAACAATGTAGGTATAATCGCTTGGGACTAATGGTGAACAACGACTGACATATGTTATCAACAAGCTGAGCCGAATCCAAAAGATATAATTCCTCTGATGATGTGAAGGTCATTCCCCCATGTTCAGTCGTATCAAATGTAATCACTCACACATGAAGACAAGTATCACAATCAATAAACAGGTACAAACCAGTGTTAATAACTAGTGAATGTTTCTCTTTTATGTGACTCAGGAGTGTGTTTTATTAGCAGATACTATTCCCTGTGGGTCGAATAATATCAAATCTGAGGAAAATAATTATTGGCGTGAGTTACCTACTATATGACGGCCACAGACACAAACAGATGTGTACTGGAGCTTAAAGGACATTTTGTTACAAAATATCACGACCAAAGCATCCATTGGGGTTCCAAATACGTTTTCTGGTATCAATATTAAAACAGTTTGCCATCTAATGGAGTATTTTAAGAGGCTTTTTGTTTCATAGTTCGCCAACTAATGGAGTATTTAATAGCCTATTTGTTTCAGGGATTTCATACCAACAAATAAACTAGTGTATGTTTTAAGGTTACTATCACACTTGCTCAGGTGCTGTACTTCGATGGGATAATTTGTACGGTTTGGCCAGACACGGAAGTTTTACCCCCCAAAAAGGCCACCCTGAATCTAGTTTGGTCGCATGTCTATAAACTGCGCTATGGGCAATAGGGTCAGGAGCTTTAATTAATAGTTCAATAGCTGTTAGCGTTTTACTCTCTATCCATATTACTTTTTTTTAAAAATGTAGTGCAGTTTTTTATTATTATTTTTTTCTTCAACCCTTCAAATTGATTAGTTCATAGTGTTTGGGGATAACACATAAAGCGTGTCTGACTTGGTTGAATATGACCGTTTCATGTTAATGGCGGACTCGCCAGTCAGCGTTGAACTGTCAGTGCAGATTTAAGCTAGGAGATTTGCGGGGTAATTTTCCACTCGGACTATCACAGGATGTAATTGACCAATCTGTCGTTTGCTGTCCTCTCTTGTGTTGAGTTGACATCTCACAGTTCTATCGTGGACTAATGTTGACCTGATGGTGCCTAGTCGGAATCAGGAATTATTGACGCGTCTCTGGTGAGCGAAGCCACTAGAACTAAATCCTGCTGCGATAACAATGGACTACATTCACGCCAAGTTTAACGCTTTGTTTTTCTCACAATAGGTGTTTTTTGTTGTTTTTATTTGCATCGAGTGGACACGAATATGTATTCAGACACAATTGAAAACAATGTTGTTATGTTAAAATATAGTTAAGATGCAAATTTAAAAACAAATAAAAAATTTGATTCGATTTGTATTTAACGCAGTACTTAAGGCTTTTTAACTTATGACGGCATGTCAGCCCAATTGGTGAAAAACATCACCCTTGTCAATTGTGGCTTTAAAGAAAGACAAGACCGTACAAAAACAGAAAAAATACGGGGCACAATACGACATAGATTCAGATCGGCTTCTTGTTACGTTTTATCTCCCGAGAATACCATGGTAACAGAATGATCCCTTCCAACCGAAGCAAAAGGGCCCTTTCCTGTGAATTTTAACAAAATTTTCTAAATGCAACATCTTTTGACGAAGATACCTGCACTGAAGGACGGGTTTCGATCTAAACGCTGTTCTCAATGCACAAAAGCCCCCCTGGTTAATTACTGATGTTTACATTACCTGTGTGGCTGTAAATACTTTACTAGTTTACACGGCTATCAGAATAGCCTTATTAATTATAAATCTGAACAAGCAGCCGACTTTCCAAAACAAACTAACCAGGGTTTATCTTAAGTGCACGCTTGCTATTTATTGTCACAGGTGAGCACTGCTTTCATTTTCGCACGCCATTGATCCTGTTGTTCTTATACAGTCTTGGAAATAACCGACTGAAAGGTTTGGAAATGGCTTGTAAAAATCTGCTTCGTTTGGCCTTTTATATAGTAACTAGTAGTAGAAAAAAAGAAAACTAGGGGAAAATGACAAATCTCTGCATTAGATTCTAGCCATCTTGGGGTTGATAGTAACTACAACATATTCTCGGATACGTACGAATGTCGAGTTGGGGCTATGCGAAACGCCGGCGCAAATACGTACTGTTTGTTATGCAGCAGAAAGTTTTGTATAAACTGTATTTCCATGCTGCAAAATGTTGTTTGCAAAACAATTTCTTTTCGAACAGGTTGATGTCTGTTAGCAGACCTGTCCCCGACGGTTGCTTGCAATTCACTTGAAAGGGCAAAACGGTGTTACATTTTCGGTCAGGCCCCGTGAGGGAGCGGGTGGGCCATGGCCCTGCAGAATACTACCTCGGCTTTCTCGGTCGATGGTAAGAGGCGAGAAAAGAGGTTGCTTTCTGTTGCCCTGGTGTTCCCAGAGCTAAGGGTAACGGGAAGCAGATTTGTCTGTGTTGTTCTGTATGTGTCCGTGTCATATAAGTGAAATACCCTTGAGTACGACGTTAACACCAATCAAACAAACAAACAAACAATTTTCGGTCAGCGGTTATATTAACCAACACTAAACGAGAGAGTATTCGCCAATATTGATATCCAAAGCTATAGAATAGTTCAATACCATTGCTTGCTATAAATATATACTGAACACCCAAATCTGGGCTGCCTGCAAGCATACTTTACTAGATTGATACGGATGGTATCTGGATTCATGCCCAGGAACTAAATGTACAAAGAAGTACAGCTTGTGAGTATGGAAAAGGTTCTTATCTGGAAGTAAAGTATATATCCTGATTTTACCAAAAACAGCTCTGACTAATTAACACTAATGGTTTCGTATTAAGTACGCGATCTGCAGTTTGCTGACTTAGGCCAAGACAGGCGGTATTGGAGCTTAGACGAATGAGTTTCAGGGTATCTATACCTTATGTTATCTTATCATAATTGGGCAGATGTGTGGAAGGGGGTCGATTAAAGCCAATTCCGGTCCGACATAAGACTGGGTCTTCCAATGAAGCTAAAAGCGCAGTATGGCTAAAACCGATAGATTCATCCCGTGTCCAGTTCTACCAGTGCTTTTTAATTAATGAACACTGTTCTTCCAAATTCCCTCTGGCGGCTGGTCATATTGCCCTTATATCAAGTGGCTGTATGTGGGTATCTTAAATTATTGTTATCAGATGTAATACCAAAGCGATAGACTGGTCAAATCAGGCGCGATAAGTCGGTGGGAATGGTTATAGTGCCATGGAGACATACTACAGCGCTGTCCATTCACTGTAATATATTCATTGGTTGTTAATCCCAGTGGCCAGCCGTTAAAAGCCCAAGCTATTCACCGATAGTAGGCGCCTTTACAGGTCCTCCTCGTATCCTTACCTAATCCACATTTCTGATCAAATTTACCACAGATAACTATACCCATTTAGTGTGACAAAGCTGCATGCTAGAAATGCATCTTGACAATTAGACAAGCTACATGCAAAGCCATTTGTCCTATTGATTTATCGAAATATACAGGAGTTTATTACACAAACTTAGCTAAAAATGTTGAAATAGTTGATATTAATTGAGTAAATTATAGTATTTTTGCAGTTAAACAGTCATAAACCAAGCGCACTTGTTTTTATTCGTATGACAATTACAGTATATAAAGCTAGTAACTGTAAGAAGTTCATGGGCTTTAGGATAGTTAGTTATTCCTTAAATCAGTGACTAACGTTCATACTCTCAATAATTGTAAATAGTCCATCAATACAACGATTGTTAGCTCATGAAGTCAATACAAGTTACTAGTTTCTGAACTCAATGATAGTAAGTATAGGCCATCAGGTCAATGATTCTACTTAGTCCGCGAACTAAACAGTTGTAAGAAGTTCTTAGACGCAATCATTGTAAGTCGTTTATTAACTCAATGTCTACACGTAGTTAATCAACACATTGCATTAAAGTACTTGGTAGTTAATGAACTCAACCATTGTATTTTAAAAAGCTACTGAGCTCGATGATCGTAAGTATTGCATGATCTAAACTCTACAACCACAAACAGACTAAATTGTCCATATAGGAAACAATGGGAGTCTAGAAACGTTGACAAGGGAGGTAATTTCATCTCTGGAAGAGGGTCACAGTATTAATAAATTGACTCTTAAAAGACCTCACATACGTTTAATCACTGTGACGTTACTAATCCCGATAGTTTTGACGTATAAAAACCCGCCTGAAATGTAGCCTTTTTGACATTTCGATTCCCCCATTGTATTGTCAGGCGTTATTAATCGCAAACAAATATTGTTTATGAAGTCGAACATTATTGCAGCAATATGAATAACGTTGCAAAATCCCAATGGTGAATTCAATAGGGGTATTAGGCCCTCTGACTTAGGTTTGTTGGAAGAGTAGCTATGCTTTTTTTATTTAGCACAGGAGGAACATAAACTTTCCGCCAGTATCAAAATACCTGACATTGTAGGGCTGTGCTAATGGCCGTTATTTTGTTAATAACACAGTGTAAAACACCAATCAATGAATTTAATATCTCAGTAAAAATCATCTGTCGGTATATATCTTACATGTATACTAACTACCCCGTACAAGTATTGTTAGCCAAGTGACTCAGAAAGGCAACCTATTGGAACACAAAATACGTTGGTAAACACAATGGCCTCTAGCTAATTACTGAATTTTAATCAATTTACAACGCTGCAAATGCCTTTCTTGTTCAGGTTACAAAGCGATTAATATAGAACGGTTCATTATTAATCGGAACAATCAACTGACTTTTCAATATAATTGATCCAGGCCAGCTGTTTACCTTTAGCACGTGTTTGATATTTATGACTGCAGGTGAACAATGGTTAGTTTTCTCACACGGCAGCGGTAAAGTTGTTCGATTCCTTCTTGGCACACAGGACTGATTGTAGGGTTGGTAACGATTTCCTTTTTCTAACAGCATACCTATGCTAGGTAGTTTTGACAAATGTCATCTACAATCTAAAGGTAGCAATAAAAGAACAAATAATCTAGATCGAACCATTGATAATAGCTTGGGTGCGTGTGCGAGTAAAATAGTACAGTCCAAGTTACTTATAAAACCAGTGTATGTCAGGTTATGGTGGCACTAAATCGTTACCCATACATGTTTCCTGAACGTCTGTATCGTGTAGGTAACACAACAATGTTAGAGAGGTAAAAAAAAACACAATCAAACACGTGCGAAGTTTGTGAGACCACACTAATCCCCATATTTATTGAACGGAAACTAGACGTGTTTATTGTTTTCCTGTCCAATCTGGTTGATTTGCGTAACCAGAGTTACAAGACTCCGCTGGTATGCAACAATTTCGTGTGCAAAGTATTATCCTTAAAAGGTTCACTTTGCAAGCATTTCAGTTATATTAAGTACTTATTCTAACATAGACGCAGACATGTACGAGACGACAGCATATTTGCCTTTTGGTATATGTCCACTCACCCATAATATTGTACTCACTGGAATGGTTGGTTTAGACAAGTTCAATTGATTGACAATAGGTGCCGAAAAACCAAATCTCAACTGGGAATAAAGGCTATATATCCTGGTTTAGCTAAACAGCTCTGACCAATTAACATTATTGGTTTGGCTTAAACTGCTCCGTCTTGTGGTGTCCTGTCCAGGACCAAAACACGGATATGGAGGGGCTTAGCTGGACGAGCCTCCGGGTATCTGTTTCTACTGGCATCCAATCTTAATTCAGCAGATGTAAGGCTGGTGTTCGATTAAAGCCAATTCACGTCGTCCCTCAGAGCTGATCTTCCAGTTATGTCTAAAGAGTAGTTTAGGCGAAATACAATAGAGAACTGATATGTTACCACTATATCCGTTTTTGTTAATGAACACTTTTCTTCTAATGTCATCATGTGAGTTCTAGGTTTGCCTCTACTTTTAGCGGCAAAACATAGCTATTGGAGAGAGATGTAACGACTATATCAAGTAGCATCGATAAATACTTTGGGCCTGTCAGTAGTAGGGAAAGTGCGGTGTGACAGTTCTACACCTGCACCACCCTCCAATCGCAAAACTGCTTTCAAATAGTCTTACCTCATCCACCATAGCATTTGTATAGGTGTTCATATTCCCCCAACAGTCGTTATATCCGTTTTCATTAAGAATGACTGGATATAGGCTTTACAGTGTGAATCATAACATGAATTAAGGAGTCAAATGAACAAGAAGTGACAGTTTTGCCTTCTTTGCCCTTCGTTGAAAACCACAATCTGTAACAAGGGTTATTGTCGAAAGAAAACGCTTTAACACTAAACGTAAACATTAGTGGAAATACAGCTTTTCACTTTTCATTTTATTTGCAAACAATGTGGAACACAAAAGAAAGCCCACTACGGTTATGTGTGTACTGAATTGTCAGATGTTTATTTTGATGAACCATGTATTAATGAGTTCCAAATTTTCACATTGTTATTTGCTGACGACGCAGTAATGTTCTCCAGAACACCAGAAGGGTTAAATGTTTTACTGCAAAAGCTTAAAGTATACTGTGATAAGTGGGACCTAACTGTGAACAAAAGTAAAACAAAAGTGTTAGTCTTCGGTAGTCGTAAATATAAGGGGAATTACAGATGGTCATATGATGGTTCTGAACTAGACATTGTTGATAGTTTCTGTTATTTAGGTGTTAAATTCAAATATAACTTAACTCAAAATGAAGCTTGTAAACTACTCGCTGAAAAGGCTAAGAGGGCAGTTTATCTCTTAAAACAAAGCTTCTGTTGAAGACTGTTTTGTCCAAACGTTAACAGCAAGCCTTTTGATTTCCACTCGATATGATAAATATATCCATTTTACAAGTTCTGTTCTTTCAATTGCACTAGATGTAAGATGTTTACTACCAGATATTTGTTAGACCTGCATATGTAAACACCCTTCCATTATTTTAAACATATTTATCTGTATTTATGTTGCTGTCGATATTTTGGGGGAGAAGCCTACTCGGCTTATCCTGCAATAAACTTGAACTTGAACTTGAATATACAGTCAACAGATATGCGACATTGTGCAGTAGTAAACTTGTGGAATTTTTGTGTAAATGTTTCTCTGAATCAGACCTATATTAAATCTGTATGGCCTCTTCTTATCTTGCATTATATGCTCTAGTTTGGATATTCACCCGCGAGTTCAATACATAATTTGCAAATAAAATAAGGTATTTTCTCTTATGCAAGCCCATATATTTTGTATTGAAGAGAAAGTCAATTTTGCTTGTGTGTATTAATAGATACATACTGGTACGAGTTCGAACCCCAGCTAAGACGGCCCAAGTTTTCTTTCTCCTCAATAAATATTTATACTATTGTGAATTAATACAGCACGGTTAAGGACTCCACTGCTAGTCAGTAGAAGAAAAAGCGACTCTTATCTTTTCGGGGCTTTTGCGGGTATTTCCCAATGATGATTATATTAACTTTATATATATTTAAAAAGGAGAGGACTTCAAGATTCTATGTATACTGTCATATTATAAATCATTTTATTTTATAATGGCATTTATAAAGCAAAACGTCAAATATTTTTTTAAAATAGACCCTTGTTTATAACTCTTATTTTTCTGAGTTGGTTTGAGATTTATTTTCCTAACTTGCATGTCATTGTAGACAAGTATTTTAACCAAAAAAGAAAAACGGTCATAGGTTTTTTCTCAATTCAAGTTAGTTTTTGAACAATTAATAAATATATATGCAAAAATAAAAATCTGCCCTTAAAAAAAATATTTGCTAAATATCTTCAAAATGAAAGTGAATATAAAAAACTGCATGGCGTTTTTTTTTTAGATAACGGCTTCAAATTTCAAAGACATAGGGCAAATAGTGCACGAGAAATAAATGATTTAAAAGATAAAAATCAACAAAAATGATAGCTGAGAAAACAGCCTAAACGTATGTAAATGATTGAACTCCAGATTGTTTAAAGATTACTCCAATAAATGTAATAAACAACATGTTTTTTTTTTAAATGAAAGAAAAGGCGAAATATAGTTTTACCTATTGCATTAATTGTTTTAGTACATAATTTTTTAAAAATGTCTTTAAATGGCAATTTTAACAATTTGAGTGACGTCGGCTTCACAGATTTCGTTCACTCGGTATCACACCTTTGTTAATGACTATCAGTAGGATTCCGACTGGGGCCATGAGTAGTCTGTATAAATGTGTGTTCTACCACCCGCAATCATTTGTTCTCCATGTCTACTGTTTAGTTCAAATACACATCTCAAACGGTCATGTAATTGATCATTTGGCTTTTTGCTAATTGGTTTGTGTTAATAGTCAGTTGAGGTGAAATAATCTCGTTAAACCCTTCCGCCTCTCGATATAAATAATCTTTTGAAGTACGCATTTTACAATTAAAATCTAAAAAAAAATTCTAAAATACTTAATTTTTTGGTCAAATATTTTGCATTATCAAGATTTTGAAAAGGAGATTTCAGAAAGGCAAAAAAGATATAAAAAAAGTCTAAATTTTAGCCCTGACTAGGCCTTCAAACTATGAGCAGTATGACTACCACTGAGGAGTTTAACACAGTAAAGTATAGCAACACTCCGAAGAAAGCAGTGTTCGCTGTTTTTCTAGAAAAAAATTCAAATAAATCAATTGCAAACAAAAATCGTGCTCAAATTTATGCGGATTTAATTGTTAATATGTGGTATCACATTTCTACTATTTTTTGACATTAAGCTTAACGCTCAGTAATCTTAGTGGTATCGGTGTCTCCACGGAATGTGCTCAATGAAAAGCTCGCATTTTTGAGCCATTACTTTTGTCGTTTAGTTTTATTCTGTAAGTTTATTTTTTTTCTTACACAATGTAAGAAACCCAGAGGAATGAATTATATGATGATCGTGGCCCCGATTGTTTGCCGTATTCGTATAAAGCTTTTTTATGCTTATCGGGACATCTTATCGGACGAAATATCGGTATGATCTATTTCGCACAACCGATTGGAGCTTGAGAGGTCGCTCGATAATTTGACTGTAACATAGTCGCACGACATACTCACATTTATTCTTGTAATTTGTTCTCACATAATTGTGAATTAACCTTAATACTGTAGAACTTTGTACCCCTCTAAATGTTAAGTTGTTTAGCATTTATTGTCTTCTGCTGCCGGTTAGGTTTAGGAGTCTTGAATGTAAATTTTTGACCCAGTTTTGACATATGCACTGATCCGTATAGAATTGACATGCTATTTAATTAAGAAAAGCCGATGTCCCCTACAGTTTTTGTGGCCTCCTCCTGCATGTACCCCTCATGTTTTTACCCCCTCCCTTTTTCATTTTATCCCCTCCACATCGCACGAGCTTACCTTTAGTGCATGTGTATCTCCTCGACTATTGGGCCGCTACGGCCTTGGTGCTGTCTGAAACAGTCTTCATTGGAAGGCTGTCCTATACACGCCACCTCATCAGTCAGGCTATGGTCGCATGTGATCCCTCCCCCTCCCACAACCCTTCACACCCTCTACCCGTAATACAAACACGTTTAAAACCCCGTTGTAACTGGAGTGACAACCTTTTGGGAAACGAAGTAATATCGGCGACAGATCACAATTTAAGATCATTTGATTTTCGAATTTGAATGTTATATTTCTGCTTGCATTAAGTCGGAGCTAGAACAATATCACGTAAGCTTATTTATAAACATTTTACCCTCTCGTTAATATTTATGTTATGCTCTAAATCTGTAATGTTGAAGGGTGTTTTGCATTATTCTTGACTTTTCGCCCGCAGCCGTGGCTAAGCGGTTTGTGTGATCGCTTATCATACTTTTATGTATCGTTGACCAGACTCAGTCCGTCTGTCGACCATCCGATGTGGCCACGGCAATCTCAGGGGTGGTTTTGACGGGGTTTTCTCCCGGTGTTGCACCGTACTTTCACAAGGAACAGGTGTGAAATGACAAATCGTCGTCATATAATTCGTACAAATGATCACTCAAACATACAAACAAACAATTACAACAATCTTCAATTGTCATTCCTTATATGGGCGAAACGTTGGCCGTGATTTACTGAGCAGTAGACTGTGTGATTTGTTCAACTAGTCCATTTACTATCAGTTTCATTATAAGTGAAAAAAAAAGGTTAGATTCAATGTAAATGTGGACGTTTATGCCCCGCAGCTACTTGATATTAGATCGGTGATTGGTCACGATTTAAATGTTATGGCGCATACCGATGTAGCATTTACAAACAAAACGTACTATATAATTATTATCGGTGAATATATGTCCTAAACTCAATATATTGTCGCGGAGGGTTTCGAGGGAGCTTCCTGTTGCCCTGGTGCTCTCGGAGCTGAAGGGCATCACGAAGCTAAACTGTTTGTGATGACTTTGTATTACGTCCAGTATTTGTCCTGGCTTGGCTTTGTTTTTTCCCTGCGCCCATAAGACTTATAGCCGTCATATGAGTGAAATAACCTTAAATACAGCGTAAAACCCTATATAAACAAGATCTAATTTGCCAAAGACTACACCAAAATATGTGTTTGATTATCTCGAATAGTGTATAGGTTATCCATTACAACTCAAGATTAAGATCTATTCAAAATTGGTTTCGGAGAGGTAATCTTAAAATCGATCATGAAGGGATCCTTTAGTCGGGTTAATTAATCTTTGTAATATACTTATTCTAACATGCTGATCCCCGGGTTGACGTGGGAAGCGTATTATACCTTAAGTGGTGCTTTGGCCGATCCCCGGGTGGACGTGGGAAGTGTATTATACCTTGGTGGTCTATCAATCCGCGGGCGGACGGACGGAGTGCATTATGCCTTTGTGGTCTGTCAATCCGCGGGTGGACGAAGGGAGTGCATTATGCCTTTGTGGTCTGTCAATCTGCCGGCGGACGGGGAATGTCTTATGCCTCACACTATATTGGTGCCTAGCACTGTAAATCTGTCGACTTAGTCGGGTGTTTTGCTTGTGTATGTTGCCTTTGACTTTAACTCGACGGGTTCACATGCATGTCCCCCCCTAAAAAGTAAATAAATAAAATGAAATAAAATTAACCAAGAAAAAAAAAACAACAACAAAAAACCATACAAATTTATAACAACCAATCTCGCAGAATGCGCCACCGATGGCTCTCTGGTGACATTGAACTCATTTTAGTATATAGGTAAGTAAGACAAATCTAAGCTCAATTACAGTATAGAATTCTCAAGCTCTTTTGTGGAACAAAGAGGGCATACCTTACCACGGCACCAGTCATTGAGACACGGTGAAATATTATACTCGATAGCGACAAAGACACCGTTTCTAGGTATGTTTTTAAAATACGATTCGCTCCTTAGGATACTAATAATGTAGAAAGAAAATTCCGAAGAGGTCAAAATGTGCATGTCGTAAAATAAGATAGTCCGTAATCTGTAGCATTTTGTTGGTTAAAGTGAATCAATGAACAGAAAGTGACCAATCAAAGCGTGGGAAAGCTGTATCCCACACGTGGAGACACGAAACAAATATCTCATGTTCACGCTGTATTACACTGAATGAGGTAATGGATTATGAGAGCTAAATAAATGTTAGAAAAGAATTAATAAATAATCGAAGACAATAACGAAACGTCTAGTATGTTAAATATGTAGTTCTAAAAATAGATCACATTTGCACAAGGAGGTAGATTAATACAAAACAAAAGTGATGGATTATCTCATGTTCTAAATAGTTTAAGATCAAGAAAATGCAAGAAGATGTTCTCTCGTAGACAGAGGCCGGTCGTCTTCACTTCGATCAAAAATCTCAGTCGTAGATTATGGTTTAATGTGATACTAACGGGTGCTTCACTCGTATAAAGGCACAGCAGCACAATGGGTGAAGAAAACAACCACGAGTCACAGGCGACAATGTCCAGCAAAGTCACAAAACGCAATGAAAGACAACATAAACCCATCGGTTCCGTATTAATCCTGGTTCAGAGCACCATGCAGGGCAGCAGAACCCTCCTAACAGCCCCCTGTTTACGCTGGAAATTTTTAGTAAATGATTTTTAGCGCCCGGCTTAAGTCTGCTTTATATCGTGTTTTTTATTTACTTTTGACATCGAGAGTGCATGTTTTCTCTAACTATGAATGACTAGGAATTTGGTTGTATCTGGCGTGTTCCGATAGGCTTATGATTTTAAATAAACGTCATTATGTTAATCGAAAAAAGAACGAACTGAACGTCTTAAGACGAGATCTTTATATTTCCCCGTCCTTCACTACATTAGCTTTCCCCATATAGTGGTATACTTCTATATACGGTTATTATAGTACCTTGGCCAATGATGGAACAGATCTGCTTTTCTATCGGTATAATTAAATTACTTCCTATTGACCGTACTTTAGTTTTATTTATTTCAACAAGTCACGCGGAGGAACAGCGCGTAGTTATGAAGTATCTAGAGCATGATTCACATCTTCGCTAGCTAAGAGTTTTATTCCGAGCTACTATGCATTACAAATCTTGGCGAATTAATCACATATAATCGGAATCGGCTTCCAAGAGAATGATTGGATGTGTGGAAACTTCCACCCAACCAATCAGATGTTGTGGAACGAGAGGACTCTGCTTGTAAAAATGACAGCGATATAGTCAGTAAAGAAAATGGTGCAGTGTTGTCGAAAAAATGATATTTTCGGGGTATTCAACCATTTCAATGAGATTATTGCATATGTACCCACCCTAACAGACACCAACTCTCCATAGATACGCCAATAGTGCTTTAACTCGAAACTTGTTCATTTTATCCGCCAGGGGATTGGCTGTAATTGTATTCATGTGATTAATCTATGTTAATCTAATCTATATTATGTTATGGACTTTACCTACTGGGCTGACACGCCATCATGCGAGTAAATTACATTAAGTACGGCGTTAAACCCCGATAAAACAATATTAAATCAAAACCGAATACTTCTGGCAGATGTCTATCCCGGGTTAGTGTGTGTCGTATCTGATTTTCTTCACACAGTGGGCCGAGAAGGAAAAATATATCCAATAACAATCCAATAATTACAGCAACAACTGTCTTACTATAAACAAGCGGGTGGTTGGAGGGAGCTTCATGACGCCCTGGTGCTCTCAGAGCTAAAGGGGAACAGGAAGCCGATTTGTTAGTGGTGTCTGTATTGTGTCCAGGTGTTGTCGTCCTGTATTTGTCCCGTCCTGTTTTTGTTTGTTGCCAGTGGTGTCGAGGGTGGTTTCCTTCACCCATTG